>PVIH01004897.1:6479-132457 GCA_004025045.1 Sigmodon hispidus | reverse complement strand
ACTATGTTCATAGCAGCATTATTTGTAATAGCAAGAACCTGGAAACAACCTAGATGTCCCTCAACTGAAGAATGGATTAACAAACTGTGGTACATCTACACAATGGAATACTACTCAGCAGTAAGAAAAAATGATATCCTAAAATTCTCAGGCAAATGGATGGATTTGGAGAATATCCTCCTGAGCGAGGTATCACAAATTCAGAAAGATAAGCAGGGGATGTACTCACTCATTAGTGATCTCTAAACAAACAAACAAGAAAAAAAGCCAAGCATGCTCAAGCGGCAAACCACAACCACTGAACAGCTTGGGATCAGAGACACCCTGGACTGACTCTTCGGATCCCACTCCAACTATAGGAACACCTGACTCACTCTTGAGGGAGGGGGGACAAAACTGGATTTGCCAGGAGTGGAGACTGATCCAAGCATTATTGGGTCAGTGGGACAATAGGACTGTCTGCTCCCTGCCCAGGGAGGGGATGGGGAGTTGTGGAGAAGAAGAAATGACCTGATGTGGTGGGAGGGGGAAGGGACCTTGAATAAGGATATAGAGGGATAGAAAAAAAAATTCAGAGGGAAAGCTGAACACAAAGTAAATATATGTGTAGCAATCTTATTTGCATTATCACCCTTGATAAGTCATGCTTATGATTTTTATCTTCTTATAGTTATTGTTAACTTCTCAGCATTTTAAATTCATTTTACTGTTTTTCTTGATAAATACAAAATAAATAAAGAAAAACCAAAAAAAAAGGGGGGGAAGAAGAATTATAGGAGCCAGCAGTGATGAAGACACCAGAAAATCACAGCTCACAGAATCAACGAAGCAGAGCTCAGAGAGACTGAAGCATTAAGCATGGAGAGTGCATAGGTCTTCACTAGGGTTATCTGTGTGTGTGTGCGTGTGTGTGTATATATATATATATATATATATATATACATATATATACATAATATTGTGGTTCTCTAACTTGGATATTTTGTGAGATTCAGAAAAATAAAAGTGGGATATCTGGGGAAAAAAAAGAAATTGAAGTTGGAGCTGGAAGGATGGCTCAGTAGTTAAGAGAACCCACTGCACTTAGGGAGAACCCGAATTAGACTCATAGGAAATTCACAACTCTCACATCAGCTCACAACTACCTGATACTCCAACTCTGGGGAAACCAATGCCCCATGACCTCCACAAGGACCTTCACTCAAGAGCATACACCCACAACCATACACATACACAAATACACAAATAAAAATAAATCTTGAAAAATTGATGTATTTCTACACATTACGCACTAGCCAGTTAGATCAGATGGCCACTTTTAAGAACACAAGAAACTCTAGCCTTTTTGAATTTCAGAATATCACAGCACTCAGACACACATTTGAATTATGAGTCATGAGGAGTAATAATACATTGTATAGGAAAGTTCTGAGTGCCCAAATTCATAGTCCCACTGTGTGGTAAGTATTGTTATCCTTAATTTTATGGTCAATGAGGCCCAGAAGCTGACTCATATAAGGTCACCCAGATAATTACCCCAAAAGCTTTTTAAAAAAAAAAAAACCTGCTGACTCCAATTCTCATGCTTTGCCAGCCACAACAAGCCCTTATGAACAGTAGACGTGAAGGATCACCAGTACTCTCAGGACTGAGTCAGCCCTGGCAGGGGGCGGTAGGCTCCCAGGGCTCTCACCTCTGAGTGTTTTGACCAGGCTCCCTGAAGCCTCACTCTATTTGCTGGGCTCAGCTGACATTACCAAGGAGACTAGTTATGCCATCTCAGTATAATATGAATGGATGGGGGATACCATAAAGCAAATGTGTATGCCACACATACTATAGGAATTGCTACTTGGAGCAGTCAGAGAAAAGACAAGGCCCAACAAGTCCTGAAGAGAGTCATTATCTTGGGCAATCAAGTCTCCATAGTCTGTCCCTTCCATTCTTAGGCTCATAAAAATCATCTTTGTCACAGTTATAGATTTTCTTGGACCTGGACCATTGGCTCACTCTAATAACACTTGTGGACACTCACCAAGAGAGCTGTCAAATGTGCTCATTCCCTATGAGGAAGACATTATCAGGGTGATGGACTCTTGTGTCAGCCTGACCAGCTTTGAACAAGCAATATGCAGAGCCAAGTCACTTGAGCCTCTGTTGTGATTTCTAATTTGAGCTGGAAATTGACCAAGCGACCTCATGTTTAATGATTCCAGACAGGCTAATATGGTGATGTGTTTTATCCTCTTATGAGACAGACCCACCAGAGCAAAAGGGAAACTGAGATCAGCTTTATAGGGTGCCACCTGTGAAGCTGCTGTATGACACTGAAGTTGGTCACCTGTCACTCTCTTCTCACTAAATTCACTCTATTCCAACTCCAATGGATACATTCTGAAAGGTGCTTGTGAATGTCGAGTTTAGTTATGGTCAGGACTAATGCAAGCACGTGAGTCATTCAGATGCCTTGGAGAGACATCACCTTACTCAGTGCTAATAGCTTATCCGTGGACATCTGAGCTTGATTCTCAGACTCTGGAGCCCGTGTCAGGGCAATCTGACTAACACTTTTACAAATAAAAGTTAAAAATTAAACTGAAAAATAAATTACCAAACCAACACAATGTCCACATAGAAAAAAATCTGACAAACACAAACATACTCAAGGTTTTCTGTGTATTTATATACTTACATGCTTACAGGTGAGCCCAATATATTATAAATTTTAATATTTCACTTTTCATTTTTGGATAAGGAAGCAGGTTTAGGAGCACTAACTTCCCTGTCCACAGCTGTAAGCCAGTAAATGACAGACATGCAGAGTTTTAAAAATTCCCATTAATCCTATCATCCTTGAACATTCTGTTAATTTTCTATGAGCACATACTTTGATAATATAATATTAATGCAAGTTTCTAGCTTGCTTAAAATATTGCAAATAGTTTGTTATTTAATATAATACCACTGAGTTGATGGGTTATCTCCTCAGCGAGGCATCATAAACACTTAAGAAATAATTGGGTATTCAGTTGTTTTAAACATTTTCTTTGATAAATAGAAACACAGAGAAAATTTTCTCAGATGAGCATTTTAGCAAACACTTATTTTAGAATTATTTTCAATTCACAGAACAGTTGCAGAGTACAGAGAGCCCTGCATGTCTTCTTCAGCTTCTCCTGGTGCTAACATATCATTTTACCATAGTACATTTTTCACAATTGGAAAGTACATTTTGATGCTTTCTTCCAATTTTATTAGGTTTTTCCACCAATGTCCTTTCTGTGTTTCAGGATCTAAACCAACATGACATATTGAATTTAGTGTTGTTAAATTGTATACACGTGCATATACCATTTTCATCTATTCTGGATGTGGAAAATTGAACCACTGGAAGTATAGGCCCAGGAGAACATAGGTTTTTTTAAATTAATTATTCACTAAAAGTATGGCAACAACACACATTCCCCATGGATCCATTAGGTGCTTATGTATGCTGTTGGCATTTCTGCCTCATGTTGTGATGGTGTACAACGACATCCAAGTCTTAAAAGGACAGACAGTGATTAAGGGCTGTGTTTCTTTGCTGAACTATCTGAGATCAGGAAAAATTTGAGGCCCCTTTAGCAACACTTGCCTGGGGAAGAGAGAGGATGAAGAAGATAATGTGGTATAATGAGTTTGCACAGAATGTAGAGATACAAATATGGAGACACAAACACATAAAAAAATTATGGCCCCGTAAGCCCAGGTCATAACAGTGGGGGTGTCCTGTGTCCAGGAATAAGAAAAAGAAATATTGTTTCAAAACCTTTAGAGCCAAGGAGATGCTGTAGTCAGTAAGGTGCTTGCCTCAGCAGCATAAGGACCTAAGATTAGACCCCAGCACCTTGTAAAAAGCCAGTTATGGCAACAATGCACACCACTAATCCCTATGTGGAGAGGGGACAGTGTCAGGAAGATTCCCAGAGACCGTTGACCATGCAGTCTAATTCAAATGGTGATTCGGGTTCAGAGAGTGAACCTATCTCAAAAAAGTGAGGTGGAGAGTGATCAAAGAAGGTATTAGATGCCAGATGTTGACCTCTGTCCTTGGCATGCACACACCTACACACACACACACACACACACACACACACACACACACACACACACACGGCACAGGGTTGGGGATAAACACAGACTAAAAGAGGCAAGCTATCTAAAAGAATATGGAAGTAAGAGTTATGAAGTGGGAGATCATGTTAGAGCAAAAAGGATGCTCTGCTGGTGTCATGAACTACAACCCCAAGACCAAGCCCACAGTCCTCCATCTAGATATGGAGTCAGATGATGCTTCAAGGACCATGAGAATTCAAGAGGAAACTGAAAGGCTTCGGGCAATTGCAGGAAGGGTGGAAATGGGGCCTGACAGTCAAATCTGTTCTCTTTGGAAGTCAGGTGGCCACAGGAGGTGACCCTGACCTGTCATGAGTCAACCCAGTCCCGCAGGTCACCACACACTTGTGAGCATGCTTTCCTGTCTGGGCTATGGCTTGCCTTTGCTGAACAGAAATAGGGGTGAAATGGAAGGGAAGACAAATGCAGATTCTTGGGTTTCAGAAATTCCTCTGTTGTCTACCAGATAATTGCTCAATTGCTCAAGTGCACCAAAGAGGAAAGCTGTTCACACAACCCACAGGCTAGGAAGTTCCTGGAATTCTAAGTGTGTTGAGCCAGCTGCACAGGAAGCATTACAGGTAGAAATAAAGAGAGAGAAAAACGGAGGGGAGAGAGACAGACAGACAGAGAGAGACAGAGAGAGAGACAGAGAGAGAAATGTGAAAGCTCATAGTCTTTTGGCTTATGTGTGTGATCATTAATCATCTTCCCCAGAATGGAGGATGGTTTCCTTACTGTAAGAGGAAAAGAGAAACAGATCCCCTTTTCTCCAATGTGCTGCCCAGATGTTCTCCAGAACCCAGTATCTTTTTTCCACATTTGATTTGAAGAAGTAAAAGCTAACGTGACAATGTAAGGGTAAAGGGTCCTAAAGTGACCAGTCCTATCTCTCACCTGGAGCAACAGTTCCCTATCCAGTTATATGATCTGCAGGTTTTCAAGAGGCTTTCAGCCATATTCCACCACAAGCCATGGAAGCATTTGGTGGGCAGACTCTGAGAGTATCTGTCAGGAGACCTGTGATCTGGGAAGATGGAGAGAGGCTTATGCACAGCGTGCCAGCTGCAGGCATGGCCTGAATCTGATATGCCTGGATGGATCCCAGCCTTGCTTAGCTTCGCACTGCAAAGTCCGTCATTCTCTGGTAGTTAATCACCGTAAGAAAGAGATAAGTCATCCGCGTGTTTGGTGGAAGTAATTCCAGGAACTCTCAACTATGAGAGGAAAGGTACTACGCAAAGACTGTAAAATTCAACAGAATTGGAAGCTTAAAGAAACAAACTCATTAGAATAGGCATTCATCCACTTCCCAAAGGTTTTGAAGTGCTTGTAATGGTAAGTGTGGCCATACATATCAAGACAACAGAAACAGACAGGCAGCCACATCTTCACTGTCTTCATCCGCCTGTAATTTTCAGAGAATGGGGACCAAAGTGCTTTTATTCTGGAAACTCTGAAAGCAGAGTGAGTAGGTCTCACTGCTTGCTATTATTTTATATTAATATTACCTTATAGTTTTAGTTATCTAAGTATTGTACCAAAGCAAATCTTATTATATCTCCTTAACCAAAAAGTGAATATGCCTTGGCACATGTGAACACTGAGTCATAAAGAAAAAAACAGCTGATAACAAAAGGATTATAAAGCAGGCCTCATAGGGAGGATTCTAAAGAAAGCTTTGCCCCTGATGTTTGCTTCAGCTTCATTTATAAGCAAAAACAAATAAAGACAATGAGCAAGCAATAGACACCCATATAAAGCAGCTTACAACCACCTCCCAATCCAGCTCCAGGGGATCCAATATCCTTTTCTGGACTCAAAAAACACTCACACTCTTGTGGCATGCATTTACACAGATGCACACAAACACATAAACAAAAATAAATATTTTTTGAAAACCTAGACTGAGCCAAGAGCTAACTACAGATAGGGGGAGTCTCTGAGAATAGATTAAACCTAAAAGTATTTTAGTGACGGTAACATAAGAGTCTAGACAAGGCAGTGAAACCACACTTTGGAAAATTGTGGCCTATAAACAAGTTGAATTATGATCCAGGAAAACCCAGATGTATGCTGAGAGAGAATTTTGATGGTATAATAAACAGCAAGAGTTTTCAAGCTGAGCATCTAACTCGGTACAGTGCTTGCCTAGTGTACAAAAAGCCCTGGGTACATCCCTAAAGTCTCATCATTGAGGTGTGGTGGTGTAAGCCTGCGATCCCAGCACAGAAGAGGTGGAGGCAGGAAGGTAAGTTCCAGGTTCTGCTCAGCTACATAGCAAGTTTACTGTCAGCCTGAAACCTGTTCTCAAATAAATAGATAGATAGATAGACAGACAGACAGACAGACAGATAGATAGATAGATAGATAGATAGATGAATAAATACATAAATTAATATACATAAAATAAAAAAGAAGAATCAAGAGAAACCAAGATATAAGGAAGAAGGAAACAAGGTAATAGTCTTAAAACAAGACCCTGCTCCCAGAAAATTCTACCTATGTGGTACCTGCAGCATACCATGAAAGCAAGCATTTGAGAAAAGAAAGCCTTTTCAAACTTACATGTGTATGAGCACCCTCTCTCCATCTCCCGGCCACATGGACCCTTCCCGAGGCATTCACTATGTAATCATTATGTGTGCTCATGCCTAGAGGAAGGTAGCAGTAAAAGGAGTGTAGGTCAGGATGCTTAGAATGCAGAAATAAGATGGATGAAACCGCAGTACTCAGAGTAGGCCGTATGCAGAGAGGTATAGCAATAATCATGGAAGGAAGCCAATATGAATAAGGAAAGTCTATTCCTCCAGACTGCTCCATCCCAGCCTAAATGCCACTAAAAAAGAAGAAGGTATAATAGAAAAGAGATCTTTTTTTAAATGTAGTGTGTGTGTGTGTGTGTGTGTGTGTGTGTGTGTGTGTGTGTGTGTACCTTGTGTGGGTTTGTTAAATGACTGCACTTGCCTGCAGATTGGGTAGTGGGAACTGAATTCAGGTCCCCTGAAAGCTCAGTACATGCTCTTAACTGCTCCAGCCCCAGAAAAGGATCCCAAAGCAGCATCCTGAAGCAAAGGGGTGCTCAGCTAGGTGGGACAAGGTGGGCTGTGAGGAGAAATTTTCAAGCTGTAAAAACAGCATAAACATATGTCCACGTGGCAATTATTTACAGCTTCATAGATGCTTTCTAACCACAGAAACCAAAAGCTAAAGAATTTGTTGGCAAATCCTAGGGCTACCAACTGAAACCTGACAGTCTATAAGCCTCTCAGACAGAAGAACTGAGCAGATTCTGTGGCACCTGGCTCTTACATGGAGAGAAAGAGGCAAATAACTTAATGTTTTCAAAAAGCTTGTCATAGATTCCTCAACTTGAAAGACGCTTTATCCTAAAATACCTTGACATCCTTATAAATACTATATTAAAGTAAGGCAATCTCTTCTGGTAAGATGGCAGGGGGTTCTTGAATGGAAAATTAAGAAATTCCTGGGATGACAGAGGAAAAGTTTGTTAAGGTGCTTGGTGCCTGGGCACATATTCAAGAGCCCAGATGCTGCTGATAGTGTAGCACATGACTTGGACACAACAACACAGCATCTGCAGCACCAATTAAGAAAGCAGAAGGAAGCAGAGGCCACCATCCCTCCGTCCATCTCTCCTTAGTGATGTCTCTTGCCCTTGCCCCACCTGGAACTGCAAGCCTGGCCTGTTCCACTCCACGTAGATCGCTTCCCTTTGCCTCAACCATGCTCTTCTTCATGTTCTCAGCAAATGGCACTAGAACTGAATGAACCCTTGCAGGTCTGGTCTTGATTCCTTCTTCCCTCCTCTGATGGCTTCCTGTGGCTGTTATAGCCAACTTAACTACAAACCTGGTTTTTAATACATCTCAAAATGATGTTCTGGGGCCAGAAGTCTGAAACTAGATACCATCAGAGATGAATCTCTTCTGGAATTTCTGAAAAAAAAAATAGGTCAATCCTTTATCTAGCCCCTGGAGATTGTGAGCAAGCCAGGCAAGCTGTATCGTTCACACAGTGCTTCCTTTTCTGTCTGTTTTCTCCTAGCCTTCCCTTTGTATCTAACTCTCTCAAGCACACTGGCCACAGGCTATGTAGCTTATCCTAATCCAGAATGAGTATGTCTTTGGTGGGTTTTTTTTTTTAGCTAACTTACAAATAATAGGTTTTATTGTGACATTTTCATATGTATATTTCACTATCTTTGGCTTTTACTTGTTCCCTGGATGCATTGACCTCTATGATCTTTTCTTCATTTCTTGCTAGTCATCCAAATCTTGGTAGAACAGATGATAAATAGGTAGATGATAGATAGGTAGGTAGATAGATAGAAAGAAAGAAAGATAGATAGATAGATAGATAGAGATATGTGGATACATTAAGGTGGATAATAGAGATTTTGTCTACTCGAGAAAATGCATAATAATTGATGTTGTTTGGCTTTCTGCTTAGCATGATGAACTCCAATTATACCATCTTCCTGCAAATAACATGATTCCATTCTTCTTGATGACTGAATAAAATTATATTGTGTGTGCATACATTAGTTTATTTTTCTATTATCTATTGATGAACAGTTAGACTAGTTTCCTTTCCTGGTCATTGTGAATAATGCAGCAATAAACATGGATGAGCAGGTATCTCTGTGGTGTACTGACTTGGGGGTTCTTTGGTTATGTACCCAAGTCGGTATTGCTGGATCATATGGTAGTTCTTCGTTTAGTGTTTTGAGGTGTCTTCTAACTCGTTTCCACAGTGGCTTTATTAGCCCCTATCTATTCCCACTACATCCTCATCAGCATTTGTTGCCATTTGTTTTCTTGAAGGAATTTGTATTAATTATATTTTCCCAGACTCTTACCCCAAATCCAGGTACAGTCTGAGTTCTATAAGGGCATATGTTTGAGGACCTTGGTTCACTCACTTGTCCTTTTCTTGGGTCAATTTGGCCCCAAATGGCTTTATGCTATCTTCTTACATTACACTCTATTTTAGCTGGACATCTTCATTGCCACATGCAAACAGAGACCACCAGCATCTCTTCCTGGACCACTCCTAAGACAGTGAGTTGAAATGCCCTCTTCTACCCTTTCCATCTGTCTCCCTGTTAATGGTCAGCTTGACACAGCCCAGAGTCATCTGATAGAAAGTCCCAAATAAAGAATTGTAGGTATCATCTTGGTATGTGGGCAGATTGTGGGTGATTTTCTTGTTGACATAGGAGAGCCTGGCCTCCTGTGGTTAGTACTGTTCCCTGGGCATGTGAACCTGGGCTGTCTAAGAAAGTTTGCTAAGCAATGGTTTGTATGTGAGTCAGCAAACAGCATTCCTCCATGGTTTCTTCTTCAAGGTTCTGCTCGAGTTTCTGTCCTGATATAAGCCTTTCCTCCACTAAGTTGCTTTTGGTCAGGGTGATTGTCACAGCAACAGAATAGAAGTAGAGCATCACCCCTTTCCCTACAAAGGTTCAAAACAATCCATCCATCCAAGAGTCACACCACCATCTCAAAATCCTCATGAGTTTATAATGAACCTAGACTAAACCCTGAGGCCCCCACTTCAGATGCCTGAGAGCTCATGAATGCATCCCACATTTGGCTCTAACCCATCTTCCCTCTGCCCCATATTGCTTCATTTTATTTATTTGGTTCATTTGGAGCTTACTTCTAGATCCATGCCCAATTTCTGCTTGGCTAACTATTATGCTTAGTCCAAATTAAATGTCACTTTCTTGGAAAAGCCTTTCCCACCTACCAAGAGGAAAATATAACCTAAGTATTTTTTGTCTAAGCAATTAGCCTTCCCTGCTCAGCACCAACTGTCTGATAAGTTCCTCAGTTGTTGATTTACTATAGCCTTGTAAAGGTTGTTTGCATATTCATTATTTCATAATCTGTCTCACCAATTCTAGCATACATGCATTAGGGGATGAATACATACATGCATACTCTAACACAAGGGCCACTGCCTACTTGTCACTTTTAATTATACCCACCATTCAAGAGCTCTCTGAATAAAGCAGAGGTATAGTGTGTGTATGTGTGAGTGTGTGTATATGTGTGAGTGCTTGCATGCAAACATACAAACGTGTGTGTGTGTGTGTGTGTGTGTGTGTGTGTGTGTGTGTCCAGTTACCCATGGATGCCAACAGTTCTGGATAATCCCCTGTAGTTGAAGATAAAGACAGTTGTGAACTCTCTGACTTAGATGCTAAGAATCAAACTCAGTTTTCCAGCAAGAACAGTACAACTCTCCATCCCCTAATGTAGTTTCTTAATAAATATTTGCTCAGAGCTAGAGAGATGATTCATTACAGTACACTCTTTCAGATGACACAGATTCAGTTCCCAGCAACCACTTAGCAGTTCACAACCATCCACAACTCCAGATCCAGGGGATCTAAAGCTCTACTCCAGCCTCTGTGGGCACTAGGCATGGATGTGATTCACAAACATACATGCAGGAAAAACACTCATGAGTCTAACCTGGCTTTAGGAGCTTTAGATTTTATCTTTTATGTTTCATATATTTTAGAGAAAAGAGAAGTTTTATTAGTGTATGGGTTTTTTTTAAGCTATCCTGAATGTTTTGCTTTTTTATATAAAGTTTGATATTGATTTTCAAAAAACAATAAAAAATAATAATAAAATTTAAAAATAAATAGATAGTTGCTAACTGAACAAATGATCAAATGAAGAAATGGCAGTCACTTGTATTTACAAGCCTGGGCTTGAAGATGGCTAACAATACATCTATTGAAACACTGGTGGTATAGAAATTTGGCTGGAAGCGTACCCAGTAAGAGCATGAGTACACACACACACACACACACACACACACACACACACATCTTGATCTTGAAACAGGAAGTCAGAGTGGAAGGTCTTGGACCATGAGAGTCAGGGGTCCAGGACCTTTTCCTTCTGACTTTCCTTGTACATATGAAATTCAATGCCAGAGCTGATAAGAAGGATCATGTATTTGAGAGGGCTTAGGTATCAGTACTGTTTACAGACCCTAGAAAAACAAATATAAAAATGGAAACTAAAACTGTGTTTACACATAAAAATAGATAACTTGTAAAGTATATGTTATGTCAGATGCCTATGAATTAGGCTTATGCATCATCCTCATGGTGTGTTAAAGTATTCTCATTGATGTCAGGTGGCAAAAATAAATTATGGATCTCTCAATGGGCAGCAAAATGTGTCACTTATTTGACTTGAGACTCTCAGAGTCACCACTGGCAACAGACTAACCAAGGCAGCTCTGTACAGTTCCCACCCAGAAAGTCTCACTCCGGTAGATGGGACAGCAAGGGACAGGCCGGTGATGGAGTCCCTAGCTTATCATCCCTCTTCCCTGGGATCCCCCTGGCTTTGATCACTGCAAGACCTGAACTTCTGGAAAGTTAAAGTTCTGGAAAAACTGAGATGACTGTAAAACTAGTTGTAAGGGCTCAGGGCTGAAGGTTTCTGTTGACCTCTCAACTCAGAGACTTAGAAAATCATACCACAGTTGTACTTCATGTGATACTAGTTCATGTGATCTTGTTTCTCATGCTTTTTTAAGGGCAATGCATGCAATCCCAGCACTGCCTATGACATGAACCACAGGCTAGTCTCTCTAGCTTAACAACTTCATGGCTACCTTTTCCTGGGAGCTGCCAGTCAGTATGGTTCTTACTTTTCTCTCTATGGAGTCCCTCCTACCGGCCATGCTGATGTTACCTAAGCTTCCCTCAACCCCCAGACCTACCATATTATCAATGTTCTGCTCATTCCATGCATGTGATTCTCTCATTCACATCTCAAAATATTCTTGGTTTCATCTGAGCCCACCCTCTTCCTGAGTTTCAGTTCTGCTCATAGTGCCTGGTCTTCCATGCCCTGCTTTCTACCATGTTAGATAGAAAAAGATTTATTTCAATTCTTTATTGCTTCCTGGGGGTGGGGGTAACATGTGAATAGGCACAGGGTATGCTCCATCCATCATTTCAGCATTATGTTGGGCAGACTGTTTGGTTTCATCCCAGTTTAGTGACACCTGCAATGTTAGAGATAAGAAGATCCAACATACATAACATAGCAAATAAATGAAATAAGCACCACCTGCGAGGGTGTGGACAGCAGGGTCGGCTGCCAGCACCAGGAGGGAAGTCTCCTGGCCCTGCTTCCCTCCCTTTCATGTATGGCTCATTGAAACCTGAACATCTCTTTTTCCTGATTTTTTTTTTTTGGCACAATGAGGTCATGAGATTTTTTTTTATTTTTTACCAGCCCACTGACGACAGCAGGAAAGTTCTCTGAGATGCTTTCATTTAGGGCCTAGAAAGAGTCTGGGGGAATACTTACTAGCTTTATCAGAAGTTATTATCTTGATATCCTATCTGGTCCTAACTAGTGATTTTTTTACAACTTTCTTTTCAACTGCAATTTGATTCTTTATTAGATGAGAAATTGTTTGTAGAGGAATTCAGTGGTTTGTCTGTTGGCACTTGTCAGGAAAATGGGACAAAAATTAACATTTTATCACATTTGGACTTTGCCTACATTTTGGTCATTTAACTTTCTCATTCACACAGCACAGTAGTATTAATGTCCCATTTCACAGATGAGGAAACTGAGGCTTGAACAAAGTAAATAACAGTGCATTGACAGCCAAAATGAAGCAGCTAGAACTCATCTCAAACTACATCTGCCTCTATTTTGAACTTCACCTGGAAGAGCTTAGTTTTCTATAAACTGCACACCCCTTTGTCGGATCTCACGTCTATCTATAGTCCTACCCATATAATTGTTAAAAGTGACTCATATACATATCATTACCCAGAGAAACACAGAAACAAGAGGAATTATTTAGGATGAAGAGTGGGCTATTGGGATATTTTTTGATGATGTGCACATTTCATTCTATCTTAAGATTCTTTCTTAAGTATGAGTAGTTGGTGAAGGGGAATGTTCTTCCTTCTGTGATAATCTTAAATTGAAAAAATCACTTCTCCTTAGGGAGATGGAAGAAGGACAGTGGGCACAACAGAGATTCTAGAAGGCAATTTGTTTATTCACTGGTAGATGATTACTGTGTGTACTCGTGTGCGTGCGTGCGTGTGTGCGTGCGTGCTTGTGTGTGTGTGTGTGTGTGTGTGTGTGTGTGTGTGTGTGTGTGTGTGTCTGGAGAGGGGAGGGAGGGAGAGAGGAAGGGAGGGAGAAATGCACTATTGAATATGCCAGGGACATGCAGCAAAAGACTATGGGTTAATGCTTGTCCTCATGAAGCTGTGTATGTTTATTAGGAGTCAGATAAACCAAGGAAACTAGAAAACCACATACCAAGAGGACTGTGGACACCATGAAAAAGTAAAGCAGGATTACAGAAAATGACCTGATGCTTTTATTTCTGCAAGAATCAGTGTAAACAGATGCTATGGATGACTCGTGGGTGGCATGACCACCACTCCCACAGGCAGGCCAATATCAGCACAGAAAAAGGGGCCCCTGGGATCTTATACAAGAACCAAAATCATCTGCATTGTTTGGGACTAAAAAATTAATAGGGAAATACATATTTTGGTTAACAATAAGAATTAAAAATTCCAAAGGTTTTTCAGAATCTAACAAGGGGACATCAGATTGAATGAGGATATGTATGTATGCCTTCTTTTTTTATACTGACATTTTATTTATTTTTTAATAATTGATTATTTTATGAATAAAGTCATATTTTTTTATTCCTGTATATCCTTGGTCAAGCTCCCTTCCCCCTCCCACCCCTTACAGTCACTCTCTCTTCTCTACATCTCTTTATCTCCTCCCCAACAAGGGCAGGAGGTCCCAAGGTCCCAAGGGGGCTTAGTTCACCATCCACCCCTGGCAGATCCAGTTTCCTCACCCTAACAGCAAGACTGAGTCAGGTGTTCCTCTAGACAGAGGGGGATGCCAGTCCAAGGTGTTTCAGAGCCCAAGATGTTCAGTGAATGTGGTTTGAAGCTTGGACATGCTTTGATTTTTGCTTTTTCGTTTACAGTCCACTAATGAGTGAGTACATCCTCTACTTATTCTTCTGGGTTTGTGATACCTCGTTCAGGAGAATATTCT
The DNA here is from genome assembly GCA_004025045.1 of Sigmodon hispidus. Classification (NCBI taxonomy): domain Eukaryota; kingdom Metazoa; phylum Chordata; class Mammalia; order Rodentia; family Cricetidae; genus Sigmodon; species Sigmodon hispidus. The sequence goes on along the minus strand of PVIH01004897.1, from coordinate 118,184 downwards.
CCAAATCCATCCATTTGCCTGCAAATTTTAGGATATCATTTTTTCTTACTGCTGAATAGTATTCCATTGTGTAGATGTACCACAGTTTGTTAATCCATTCTTAGTTGAGGGGCACCTAGGTTGTTTCCAGGTTCTTGTTATTATGAATAACGCTGCTGTGAACATAGTTGAGCTAATGCCTTTGGAGTGTGACTGTGAGTCTTTAGGGTATACACCCAGAAGTGGTATTGCTGGATCCTTGGGGAGATTGATTCCCAGTTTTCTGAGAAACCACCGTACTGCATTCCAAAGTGGCTGAACAAGCTTACACTCCCATCAACAATGGAGGAGTGTTCCCCTTGCTCCGCATCCTCTCCAGCATAGGCTGTCATCTGTGTCTTTTATCTTAGCCAATCTGACAGGTATAAGATGGTATCTCAAAGTTGTTTGATTTGCATTTCTCTGATGGCTAAAGATGTTGAGCACTTTTTCAAGTGCCTTTCAGCCATTCGTAATTCTTCTGCTGAGTATTCCCTTTTTAGTTCTGAACCCTATTTTTTGATTGGGTTATTCAAGGTTTCGGGCTCTAGTTTCTATTTTAGAGATCAGTCCTCTATCACTTGTAGGGTTGGTAAAAATCTTTTCCCATTATGTAGGCTGTCGTTTTGTCCTATTGAATGTGTCCTTGGCTTTACAGAAGCTTCTCAGTTTCAGGAGGTCCCACTTATTGATTGTTGTTCGTAGTTTCTGTGCCACTGGTATTATATTTAGGAAGTGGTCGCCTGTGCCAATGCGTTGGAGGGCATTTCCCACTTTATTTTCTATTAAATACAGAGTGGCTGGGTTTAAGTTGAGGTCTTTGATCCACTTGGATTTGAGTTTTGTGCAGGGTGACAGGCTTGGATCTATTTGCATTTTTCTACAAACTACCATCCAGCTATATCAACACCATTTGTTAAACATACTATCTTTTTTCCATTGAATATTTTGGGCCTCTTTGTTGAAGATCAAGTGTCCATAGTTTTTTGGGGGTTAATGCCCGGATCCTCAAATCGATTCCATTGATCCACAAGTCTGTTTTTATGCCAGTATCAGGCTGTTTTTATTACTGTAGCTCTATAGTATAACTTGAAGTCGGGGATGGTGATGCCTCCTGAGTTTCTTTTGTTGAACAAAATAGTTCTGGCAATCCTGGCTTATCTGTTATTCCAAATGAAATTGAGTATTGTTCTTTCAAGGTCCATAAAATATTGTGTTGGTATTTTGATGGGAAGTGCATTGAATCTGTAGATAACGTTTGGTAGGGTTCCCATTTTTACTATGTTGATCCTACCTATCCAGGAACATAAGAGAACTTTCCATTTTCTGATATCCTCTTCAATTTCGTTCTTCAGTGATTAAAATTTTTGTCAAATAGATCTGTTAGTTCTTTGGTTATAATTACTCCAAGGTATTTTATACAATTTGCAGCTATTATAAAGGGTTATGTTTCCCTTATTTCTTTTTCAGCCCTTTTATCTTTAATGTCTAGGAGGGCTACTGATTTCTTTGTGTTGATCTTGTATCCAGCTACATTGCTGAAGGTTTTTTTTATCAGCTGTAGCAGTTCCCTGGTAGAATTTTGTGGATCACTTATGTACACAATCATATCATCTGCAAATAGAGATAGTTTCACTTCTTCTTTTCCAATTTGTATCCACTTAATCTCCTTTCGTTCTCTTATTGCTTTAGCTAAAACTTCGAGAACTATATTGAATAGATAAGGGGAGAGAGTACATTCTTGTCTAGTTCCTGATTTTAGTGGGATTGCTTTGAGTTTTTCTCCATTAAGTTTGATGTTGGCTGTCAGCTTCTTGTAAATCGCCTTTATTATATTTAGGAATTTTCCCTGTATTCCTGATCTCTCCAGGGCTTTTATCATAAAGGAGTGTTGGATTTTGCCAAAGGCTTTTTCAGTGTATAAGGATATGATCATGTGGTTTTTTTCCTTCAGTTTGTTTATATGATGGATGACATTTGCAGTTTTTTGTATGTTGAACCATCCCGGCATTTCTGGGATGAGGCCTACTTGATCATGGTCGATGATATTTTTATATATTGCTGTATATGTTTTGTCAAAATTTTGTTGAGAATTTTAGTATCAGTATTCTTGAGGGAAATTGGTCTGTAGTTTTCTTTCTTTGATGCATCTTTGAGTGGTTTGGGTATTAGGGTAATTGTGGCCCCATTAAAAAAATGGCAATATTCCTTCAGTTTCTATTGTATGAAATAGTTTGAGGAGTAATGGTAGTAATTCTTCTTTGAATGTCTGGTAGAATTCTGTACTGAAACCATCTGGACCTGGGCTTTTTTTACTTGGGAGGCTTTTAATGACAGCTTCAATTTACTTTAGGGTAATAGGTCTGTTTAGGTTATTAATCTGTTCTTCATTTAATTTTGGTAAATGGTAACTGTCCAAAAAGCTGTCCATTTCTTCTAGGTTTTCCATTTTTGTGAAATATAGACTTTCAAAGTATGACCTGTTAATTCTCTGGATTTCCTGGGGATCTGTTATGTCTCCCTTTTCATTTCTGAATTTGTTGATTTGGATATTCTCTCTCTGTTTTTTGGTTAGTTTGGATAAGGTTTTAGTTATCTTGTTGACTTTCTCAAAGAATCGCTCTTTGATTCATTGATTCTTTGTATTGTTCTTTTTGTTTCAATTGTATTGATCTCAGCTCTAAGTTTGATTACTTCCTGCTGTCTACTCCTTCTAGGTGAGTTTGCTTCTAATTGTTCTAAGGCTTTCAGCTGAGCTGTTAGGTCTCTAGTGTGTAATTTCTCTAGGCTTTTAATATAGGCATCTAGTGCTATGAATTTTCCTCTTAAGACTGCTTTCATTGTGTCCCACAAGTTTGGGTACGTGGTAGATTCATTTTCATTAAATTCTAGGAAGACTTTGATTTCTTTCTTAATTTCTTCCTTGACCCAGAGGTGGTTCAGCTGAGTGATGTCTAGTTTCCATGAGTTGGTAGGCTTTCTGTGATTTTTGATGTTGTTGAATTCTAACTTTGGGCCCTGTTGGTCTAATATGATATAAGGGATTAGTTCCATTTTCTTGTATCTGTTGATATTAGCTTTATAACCAATTATATGGTCAATTTTAGAGAAAGTTCCATGGGGTCCTGAGAAATATGCATATTCCTTTGCATTTGGTTGGAAGCTTCTGTAAATATCTATTAGATCCATTCGAATCATAACCTCTGTTAGACTCATTATTTCTCTGTTGGGTTTCTGTCTGGTTGACCTATCTAGGGGTGAAAGTAGAATAATGAAGTCTCTCATTATTAGGGTGTGAGAACTGATATGGGACTTGAGCTTTAGCAGTGCTTCTTTTACATAGGTAGGTGCCCTTATATTAGGGGCATAAAAGTTCAGGATTGAAATCTCCTCTTGATGAATTTGTCCTCCAATGAATAAGGAATATCCATTTTGGTCCCTTTTAACTGATTTTAGTTTAAAGTCTACTTTGTTAGATATTAGGATGGCAACCCCAGCTTTCTTAGGACCGTTTGATTAGAAAATCTTTTCCCAATCCTTTACTCTGAGCCTGTGTCTGTCTTTGTGGTTGAGGTTGTTTCTTGTATGCAGCAGAAAGATGGCTTCTGTTTTTGTATCCATCTTGTTAGTGTGTGTCTTTTTATAGGTGAGTTGAGTCCATTGATATTAAGAGTAATTAGTGACTACTAATTGATGTTTCTTGTTACTTTTGGTGGTAACTTGTATGTATTTCCTTTCTCTGGGCTTTTCTTCTGTGGAAATTTTTAATGTTTATGGTTTCATGGGTGTATCTGGGATCCTTAGTTTGGAGTTTTCCCTCTAATGTTTTTTGGAGGGCTGGATTGGTAGATAGGTATTGTTTCAGTCTGACTTTGTCATGAAATATCTTGTTTACTCCATCTATGGTGATTGATAATTTTGTTGGGTATAATAGTCTATGTTGGCAGTCATGCTTTTTTAGTGTCTGTATAACTTCTGACCAAGCCCTTCTAGCTTTCATTGTTTCCATTGAATAGTCAGAAGTTATTCTGATGGGTCTGCCTTTATAGGTAAGTTGGCCCTTTTCTTTTGCAGCTCTTAAAATTTTTTCTTTGTTCTGTATGTTTTGTGGCTTGATTATTATGTGGCAAGCAGACTGTTTTGGGAGTCATATCTATTTGGCATTCTGTAATCATCTTGCATCTTTATAGGCATTTCCTTCTTTAAGTTAGAGAAGTTTTCTTCTATGATTTTATTGAATGCATTATCTGTGCCTTTGAGCTGGTATTCTTCTCCTTCTTCTACTCTTATTATTCTCACATTAGGTCTTTTCATGGTGTCCCAGATTTCCTGAACATTTTGTGTTATGGCTATTTTGGTTTTAGTATTTTCTTTGACTGATGTATCTATTTCCACTACTGAGTCTTCCACTCTAGAGATTCTCCCTTCCATCTCTTGGATTATGTTGGTTGTGCTTGTATCTGTAGTTCAGCTCTTTTCTTCAGATTTTCTATTTCCACCTTTGCCTCATTTTGTACCTTTTTTATTGCTCTTATTTCAGTTTTTAGTTCCTGGAATGTTTCTTTCAGTTTTTGGTTTATCTTTTCTTGGTTTTTTTTTCTAGGATTTGTTCATTTCTTCCAAATTTTTCTCTGTATTTTCTTCTATTTCCTTAAGGGAATTTTTTTATATCCTCTTTGAAGGCTTCAGTAATCTTCATAAAGGTGCTTTTGCTGTTGTTTCCTTCTGTTTTCTCTTCATTGCTCTGTTCAGGTCTTGTAGTTGTAGAACCACCAGTTTCTTCTGGTATTGCCTTGTTGGTCTTTATATTGTTATATGTATTTTTGCACTGGTGTCTGCCTATGGCTTCAGTGGTTCACGATTAGGCAGCTCCTAGTCAGTTGTGGCAAGAGGATTTGTGTGTCTCCTGTCTCCTCTGAGAAAGGACCTGCTCAATCTCTGACTCTGCTCTAGACAGGGGTCTGAATTTCAAATCCTCAGTTCTTTTCTGATGACACAATCTGCCCTGGAGGCGTGGCCCGGCTGTGCAATGTCCCCTCTTTTAGGTGTGACTGGAGGAGCACCTCACAGCCAAACCCTAGCTCCTGTATGCTAGGGAGAGCTGATATCATACTCGAGGGATTGACCCCAGTCCCAGAGAGGGACTATCTAGATGAGTAGTCCAGGTGCTGGAATCTGCTCACCTCTGGACAGGGTCTGAATTTCCATATGTATGCCTTCTAAAATCAACTTAAAATAAAAAGAGAGTCTATGTACACCGAGGACAGAGACACAGTGCTTTCCCAGACTGTATTAGCATTGGCATAGAGCATCACCAACCAGGAAGGTGGTTGCAAGCCTAGACTGCTTTCCCCAAATGATCATATTCTTGGGGTGGGGTGACATTCCTGCTCTGGAGCTTCCCTTTGGAATCTCCACAGTGCAAGAGAAACTGAGACAGAAGTAAACCCAAGAAGTGTGTGGTCCAGAGGGTGGATCTCAAGCCAGACCTCAGAGAACAACTGAAGTGACAGGAACAGTGAGTGCAGTTATAAATTAATTTAATTATTTAATTAAAAAACACCGAACCTCCACAGCTTCACAGCTGATATCTTCAAATCTCTGATGTGCTGTTGCCCCATGAAAAGGCACTGGGTTTGTTCTGTGCAACCCCATGGATACAAGATGAAAAGAACACCTCAACGTGTGCTAAAAATGACCTGCTGAAGCCTAAGTTATTATATGTTCTCTCTGGGTCTTTATTTCAGGAACATACATGCAAAATGTTCTTTACTGTCTATGATATATTGCTTAGCCTCAAGATGCATGTTGTATTTATAGTAAACCTAACAACCTGTTTATTATGGTAATGCCACAATGAAAATCCTATGCCTGAAATATTAAAATCTTTCCTGTGCCCAGCAATGGATATATAGAGCTATTTAACAAACACACAAAAAAGCTACATGTCCATCTATAGACAAATGGTGGATATATTTGTAAAACATAATTCTAAGCAACTGAAAAAAATCACTAGTTACATTTACATGGAATGATAGAAAAATATCCCCAGATATAATGAGAAAACCTAGGTTTAAACAGTGCCTTTCAGTTTGGGGCTTTTTTTTAGAATCTGATTAACAGAATAGTGCCTTGTGGGATAGAAGGAACTATGCATTGATATGTGGGACCAGGTCTGGCCTCAAACCATCCTTGATAAAGTGAATTGAAAAGTGTCCATCCTGTGTGAATGTAGCTTTACTGGCAGAGTTCCTTTGCAGTATGCATGAGACCTCGCTTTCCAACCCCAGGCCTAAACTATTGCTGTGACACAGACCATTTATAGAAGTTAGAAATGGAGGACTGAGGAGTTAAATGTTGAGCTACATGGCAAGTTCAAGTCCAGCCCGGATACATACAACTCAGTCTGGAAACAAACAAACAAACAAAAACCTGTCAGCATTCTTAAGTGATACAAATATTAAAATCATACATTTTTTATTACCAAAAAATTACAATGCTTTTCTTGTATTTTTTCATTGTATTTCTACAGACATCTTGAATGCAACTGAGAACTAAATATTTTAAAGATTGTTTTTTAAATTATATTTATGCTTGCATATATGTGAGTATGTTTGTGCGTGTAACTACAATTGCCTTATGAGACCAGCAGAGGTTGTTGGATCCTTTAGAGCTGAAGTTAGAGGCAATATAAACTACCAAATGTGGAGCTAGGAACCAAAGTCGGGTCCTCTGTAAGAGGAATAGGTGCTCCTAACCACTGAGCTATCTCTTCAGTGTGGTAACCAACTCTTGACCAAAGATTTTAGGTATAAAATCATCCACACTAGAAGAAGTTCAACAGATTGTCCAATCTTACTGAAATTATAGTGATTTAATATGAGGGCTGTTTTTAAATTCCTTTTCTAACTCTCAAAAAACACAATTCTGGTTATGTGATATGAGAGTGGCTAATGTAATACTATTATGGAAAGTTGTCAAAGGGTTCAAGTGAGTCTTCCTGGTTTTTAGTCTATAAGAGAAAGTTAGGGTTAGAAGTTAGCATTAGCAGTTGTTTAAATACCATGTCCATTCAGCTCCCCTAGGGACTATGGCATATCCAGCCATGGGCTCTTGGTCCTGTTAATGATACCAGGTATTGGCTTCATTTAAGGAGCAGGCCTTCGATCTAAACATAAAGTGGTTTGTTACTCTCATAACATTCATACCACTATTGTATCAGGGGGTCTATCTTTTTAGGTCAATCATTATTATGCCTTGCAGAATTTATAGCTGTGTGAGGTTAATAATTACTTTTCTCCTCAGAAAGCATGAACAGCATCATCCAGTACTATAAAAGCTAACCAGTAGGGATGAAATACCCAGGTCAGCACCAACTTGATTTTGTATGTGTGTTCTATGACTCAAGTATATAGTATCTTTAACAATAGATCTTACCATTATGTTATAGAGGACGACCAATAGTATTGGCAACCACCTGTAATGCTTGGAGGTCTATGGAATTCTGCTGGTCAACAACTCACAAAATATGTGACCTATTCAAGGGTCCATAATTTTCATTTGTTAGCATGAGATGTCTAGTCAGGGTATTATTGCCTCTTTTCAAAGTAACCTCATTTATCTATGTTTTAACGGATATATTTAAAGAAACTTCTACAGTAGTAGATTTCCATATGGCTTTATCAGAAGAACTTTAGTGTTACATATTTGTGTATCTCTCAACCCTCTTTAGAGAAGTATCTCCTTCTGGTAAGAGACCCTCAACTGGAGAGAATAAGAGATGTAGAGTACTGAGCTCAAAAGCCAACACACATATTACACCTACCCCTGGGATCCACAGAGATCTATTCAGAAGAGGAGATAGAAAGATTATAAGAGCCACAGGTGATGGATGACTTCAAAGAACAGTGTTTTCTGCACACAAACTGGGTAGCTATTCATGTGAGCTCACAGAAATTGTGGCAGTGTGTATGAGACTACACAAACTCAACCCAGGGAAGATGCCAGCATGTAAGGAGAGGAGTGGAAATAAATTCCCACCATTTAGGAGACACTGGTATTTTTCCTTCTGCTGGAAGAAGAGTCAGTTCTCATTAAGGATGTGGTCCTTGGAAGATCAACCACCCTTCAGGGAATTCCTCCCTCCCAAGAGTAACTGAGCAATACAAACCAACTCAATAGAGATAAAGGAAAAGTCAAAGCCTGCTGAAAAAGGATGTGAGGATACAGATGGGGGATATGGGAGAATTGAGGGGGGAGTAGATGTGATCAAAATATATGTGAAAGAAATCTTAAAGGATTAAGAAAAATATTATTTTAAAAGAGAAACGAATGCTCATCTGTGGTTGGGAAGATAGCTCAATAGGTAAAGTCTTTTCTTGAAATCATGAGGTCCTGAGTTTGAGCCCCATTTCCAGAATCTGTATTAAAACGTCAATCCTGATGGCATGCAACTGTAATTTTAATGATAGCAAAACAGTGGTCAAAGAATAATTAGAGTTCACTGGCTCATTGGCCCAACCTAAGTCCCAGTGAAAGGCTCTGTTCAAAATACAATCTGAACAGCACCTGAAGAACAACTATGGTTATATTCTTGCCTCCACATGCGTGTGTGCATACACGCGTGCACGCACGTACACATGCGCGTGCACGCGCGCACACACACACACATACACACAGACACACACACGCATGCACACACACACACGCACACCTATGCAGCTGAGTCTCATTTATCCTGGGACAGCCCCTCTGGTCTCTAGTAAGTTTCATTGTTTCTTATAGGAAATTTCAAAATCACTTTGGCTGAAACCTTGTGAGTATTCTAGCCACTGACATTCTCCCCACAGTCCACTTTATAAGCTTTACCAAGAATAAAGTCACATATCAATCATTCTTCAAGCACCTAGAGATCTATAAAAATATCTAAAATATGCAAGCTCACCAAGTTCCTGAGCTGTCCTGATTGTCCTATGGCTGCTTTCCTGCCAAGGGTGTGCCAGGTGCTAGCAGACCTGGCAGACAGACGTAACAGCCTCCTTGGGCTCCTCCTTTCTTCCACTTGTCTCATTTACATACATTCACAACACAAAGGCAATCTTGGTACAGTGAGGTTCTGATTTTGTCCCTCCAATGGCATCACTAACTCCTTCCTAGTGATCTAAGAACATAGTCTCAACTCTTCATCTCACACTGACTCAGAGTTGAGCCCTTGTCTTTACTTTAGTGCTCCTGTCCCCACCATCTTCCTTGCCTCGGGCTGAAGGCTAACCATCATTGTCATCACCTCCCCTTGAATCTTTCCAAAACACACCTTTCAAGATACATTCTGCATGGCATTCCCCAAACGCATGACCTTCGCTATCTGTGCCATGTTCACATTCTTTTTAATCATAGATGTGTTTACAAACACATACATAATGAAACATACAGAAGGAATTAGTCACATAACCCAAAAGTAACCACTGCTCTGATTTTGTTTTCAACAATACAAGTTTTCTTCTAGTCAATGAAATAACATAGTATATGGTTTGGGTGTAAATATGTGTTTTTTCAGTTAGCATAATGACTGTGATACATCCATAGAGTTGTATATATGCACATCACACATGGCTTCTGTTCCGTGGCATCATAGCAGTTCATCGTGTGAACATTCCAGTTTGGACACTTGGGCTGTTCTCAGCTTTTCCTTTTGACAATAAAGCTACTATGCATGTTCATGTATTAGTATTTTTATGAAATACATTTTAATTTCTGCTGGGCCAATTCCAAAGCATAAGATTGCTGATTCTGTGTATGATGATCATAGTCACCTCCTTGGGTTGTTTGAAGATTCATAGGATGGTGCTTACAACAAGATTAACATGTGTAGCGTGAGAGAAAAGAAATTATCCTGATGGCATTCTATCAGCAGCAGCAGCATCAGACATTCCTCCTGCTAGCAGCATATTCTGACGATAAAAGTTTCTCTTACTACAGTCTTATCCTTCCAGGTGTCTTAAGGCTACTCTTTCCTAATCCCTCACCACTCTCATTCTGTTGCATAGCAGAAGAAACAGTTACATACACAATTGAATTTGCCCATGTATAGGCAATCTCAACACCTAAATACCAGGACTTCTTGTTTTATAAGATAACATAGTGGGTTTGCTTCTAACAAGGGTATTCATTCCCCAAAAGCTTTACCCATCCCCAGCAGACAAGTGGTTTCTACACATACTTAATTACACAAATAAGAAAATCTAGGTAGAAGGCTTATTCTATGCTTAACTTCATAAGTAAGAAATCCTAGGTAGAGGAAGCATTTTCAATTTAGACTGCATTGCATTGCACCCTGGTCTGTCTATCCTGCTGATAGTCTATTACGTAGGGTAGGTTGGTGCAACCTTCAAAGTCTCCATTATTCATTCCACCATCCAAATGGCTATGCTGGCATCTAACTTCTGGGGATTGGAAGTGATGGATGCAGAGCTGACTACATGATTGGGACTTGATTGATGACTGCTTCCAGGGTGTAGAAAGGGGGTGGCACAGCAGAATCACACTCTATATTTGCTGTATCACACAAAAGAAATGAGTGGCACCAACCAAGTGGCAAAAGTGAACACAGAGGAACCAGCCATGCCATCTAGGTAGGATGCTGCCATTTACAGTTTTCTTGGGGGTTTTCTTACAAAGAGCTTTTCATTTCACCCTTACACCTTGAGGTGAAAAACAGAATACAGAGAACAATAAGCATTTACTCTGCAGCTGTTGACTGAAGCGTCTTTCTCCTTGCTAGGGCCTATGATAGGCAGTGACAATCTAGGGACTGGCAAAGATCTTGGTCCCAAACTGCTTTCAGTACATGGACAGACATATACACAAACTGCAGGCTATAGGCAGATTGCCTGTGACTTAAGACACACAATGTTTGAGATGTTCTGCTCTTGAAAAAGGCGATCCAAGTTGCCTGGTAAAGCAGGATGCTCCAATGGCACTATGACAATGTGTCTTCTTTTCTTAGTCATTCCAGTAGAGCATATCAGGATACCTGATACAGCATAGTACTTATGTAAAATATAAAAAAGAGATTGGGGTATCAAATTAGCCTGCACACCAGAAGGGGCACCAGCAAATTGAAATGTGTGAGGAAGAAAATATGTGCTAAAGGGGTGAAGGGGAGAAGTGAGGAGGAGGGGCAGAGAGACGTTAGTCATACTGGGGGAGTGAGGGCGGAAACAAGAAGCAGCAAAAATAGGAAAGAAGAATTGTTTTAAAATTTTATATTGGGGAAGGAATGTACCACTTGGAAACTTTTCCCATCATTTTCTCTTTAAAACTATAGCATTGTTTCATTGAATAGTTATTTAATATGTGAGCTATACATAACGTATAGTTTTAAGATAAAATTAACGTAAGAAAATAAAAACGTGAGTGGAGAGTGGGGGAGGGGAAAGAAGGAGAAGAGAAGAGGAAGAGAAGAAAAAGAGAAAGAAAAAAAGAACAGAGGATGGAGGGAAGAGGAGAGAGAGAGAGAGAGAGAGAGAGAGAGAGAGAGAGAGGATAACCATGAAGATATTTAAAAGACTATTTCTGCAATAGCTTATTTTTTCAACAAAGAGGACAGATGTGACAGTCAGCTGACCCATTTGATCATTTCATTTCTCAAATTCCTCTTTGTGAGCTTATCTGCTCTGCCCTTCTGTGCTGCTCTATAGCAATGCTGCGTTCTCTTTTTTGTACTTTGATTGTCTGGAGAAGACTCTCCTTTCTGTTTTCTGCAAAGGATGAAAGTTTAACTCAATCTCTAGAGAACTTCAATGTGTCCAGGAGCCAGGTGACTACCCAGGAGTTAGGGAAATTACCAGTGGAGACACATGGCAGGGCGTGACCCGCATCAGGACCCTGTTTGCCCTGTGCACATGGACCCCTGCAAGCGCGGTCTGCTCCATTGCCTGTAGGAAGGTGGCCAAACTTGGCACCAAAGTCTGACAATTCACCTCCTGTCTCCCCTTCATTTCTTTTCTCTCTGGTCTATTGTCCTGGCTTGATTGGGGCGGGGTGGGAGTGGGAGGAAGAGCTGACTAGGACTCAGTCCACTGTAGAGAAGAAGTCTGTTAGAGAGTGCTCTTGGGGCAGCGTCTGCTGAAGAAAGGGGAAGGGACAGCGTAGGATGCTGAGGGGCGGATGCTTGAGTGAGACGTGCCTCAGTGGAAGCCTCAGCTGACCTCAGAGAAGTGAAGATGACAGAATAACCTGCATCAATGAGAATTAGCCTTCACACTTCGCTGTGTTCACAGAATAATAGATGCTGGCCAACTCAGGATGAGCCGTGGCCATCATTAATGGAGTATCTCTTTAGCAGAAGCAAGGCTCAAGGGGTCAATGGCATTCATAGAAACTTACACCAAGCTCCCTATGTGGCACAGGGTTTGGAACTTAGGATCACATGCATGTTACCCAAGCACTCTACCACAGAGCCATGTCCTCAGACCCCCAAGGGATTGACTATGATTTACCATACTTTAAACTCTCTCTCTCCTCTCTCTCCTCTCTCTCTCTCTCTCTCTCTGCTTATTTTTAAGTAGTATCAGAATGAAATTGCCTGCATGGCTCTATTGCACCTTGCTGACTTTTCAACCTACTTGGCAATATTTCCCCCAGTGTTCATAAGGGCTTGATACTAGAATCCCCTGAGAGCAGAGAAACTCAAATCTGTAGATTCTCAAGTCCCTTATCCAAACTGACATAATGCTTATACACAATTTATCCACATCTTCCCATATATCAGCAAATCTTGTCCTGGTACTTAAAATGCTTAATATGATGTAAATTTCATGTAAATTGTTATGCTAAATTTTTTAGAGATTCCTGTTAAGGAAAAAAAAAACTCTGTATATGCTCAGTACAGATGCAGTCATTGTAGGCCTGATTACACAGAACCTAGTCTGTAATGGGCTGAGTCCAGGGACACAGAACTTAGAGCAATAGAGGGCTGGCTGTGTTTTCCTTGTTTTCCATCAAAGGAAGAGAAATAACCTTTGATTTCAATGGGGAATCTGGCATCAATTTATAAAGTTAGACTTTGGATATTTTTATTGCAAATGTAAATCAGTGAGTGATACAAGAAGAGCCAGGACATATTGACTTACATGGAAGGTTCAGATGGCATTTCTGCAAATGTATGGGTGTCTGGCATCCCACCCTGCTTATTTTGACCACCCCAGCCTATTCTAATTAGAACAGTTTGGTTTGTTTTAATAAATACAGTTGACATAAATTTTATCCATAAAATATGAATAAAGATAAGATACAGAGAGAGACACCACACAATAAACACCTGTATTCTCGCTGCCCATTCAGATAGAAAGGAAGAATTATCTTTATCCTGAGATCTCAGATGAGTTCCCACCCTATTCCTGACCTTTCTCCTTTGAAATCTCCATTCACACATTCAAGCCTTGTGTTTGTATTTTACTGATGGTTGGTGGTGTTGATTTGTCAGAATCTGAAGTCACCTAGAAGACAAGTCTCTAGACAGACTTGTATACAAAAAGAAAAAAGAAAACAAATTCTATCTGGACATCTCAGCAAACATTGCCTCTGTTTCCTGACTGTGTGTGCCATGTAAATGGCTGCTTTAACCTCCTGCCATCACGAACTCCACCTCAAACTATGAAGCAGCATAAACCCTTACCTCCTTAAGCCACTTTCTCACAACAACAGGAGAAGCAACTGACCTGTATTTTCTTGCCCAATTTACAGTGGCACAAGTCTGCATCTATAAACTACATGCATGCATATCTACACATACACGCATATATGAATGGAATCATACTGTGAGAGGTCTTTGTTTTTTATTCAACAGTATGATCCTGAGATGAATTCACATACATGTAATAAAGATAGATTATTTTGGACAACTCTAAATCCTGAATACTAGGGTATCTGATATTAATAAAAGCCCCAAGTAGTCAGGAGTCAATAACCTCTCTAACTCTTTCCAAGAGAAAAGAGACCTTTGCTAACCCATGTCAGGTTTTCCATCCTGTAATGGGCCTGCTGGAAAACATTGTTTATTTCCATTCTTCTCAGTGCCTGCTTCCCACAGGGATATTGAACTAACGTCACCATGGAAAATGTGTCCAATGAAACACACTCTCGGTGAGCCAGTCACTTAGCACCCTCCGCAAAGGGTGGGAAACAGGCTGCCACCCCAGCTTCGTGCCTCTCCCTTGTCCTTTGTTTCCTTGTCATCAGGTAGTCCTACTCAGTGATCAGCTGATAGGGGCCAGGCATCTACCGCATCACATGCCCAAACCATCCCCTGTATCATAGCCAAGGGCTGGACTCCTGACCTCACCTCATGTGGGAGAAATGTTTTAGGGAAAAAAAATATTGTCTTCTGGTGTTCTGGGTTTATCCTTTCACTCAGCAACTTTGCTTCTGGGCCAAAAGGTTCAAACCTAAAAGACAACTCCATAAGGAACAGAGTTCACATCAGGAGCCATTCCAGTTAGCTAAATGGTACTTTGTCCCGTTGGCCGTCTGCATTTAGTTTCCACTACAGCAGCCACTGGGAAATTCCCTTCCCTGAGTTTGGAATTAGATTCTAGGGTGGCTACTGGCACTATGGACTCCAAACATCAAAGTTTTCCATCCAAAAGACACCAAAATGCTGTATCAATTGCTTGGTCTGCAGTGACATAACTGAGAAACCATGGACTTTTTCCAGCTATCCCCGTGACTCTAACACAGCTGGATGCTCACCCTTATGTCCCTCATTTGCTTGACATGGGTTTCTCTCACAGTACTAGTAATATTTATTCAGGTAGCCAGCTCTTCATAACTAAGTTAGGAGCTGGGATGGGCAGGAAATGGCCTTTTTCGTCTTTATAGCTCTAACTGATCCCAGTCCCTGGCATAGAGAAATCACCAGGTTCTGTGAAATTGTCCTATGTCCCCTATTCCTGCCTCACCCCATAAGGTGACCTGAGTGGCTAAGTGCCAGATAAGACCCTTACAGCTTGAAATGACTGACAAGGGTTAATATCTTTATCAATAGCCTGCAGAAAACAAGTCCTTGACACAAAGGCAAGTGGTCATATGGAGGATACCATTCAGTGTATGAACACTGACTCAGAAATGTGAGAGTGGATAATTCTGGTATAGTAACTGAGAATATATCAGGCACTAAAATAACAGCAGATCACAAGCAAGAAGACTTAGAACTATCAGACAGACCTTTGGAAGCAATCCTAAGTCAAGTAGGTTATACCTAAATATGTGTGTGTGTGTGCGCACACACACACACACACACACACACACAGGGGATGGAGAGAAGACTGGGATGATGTAGAGGTATATAATGGATAGGACTCTCTCCTACCCTATACTAGCTCATAGTTTAGAAGACAATTCTCTTTGTCATCCCTTGAGAACCATCTTCCTTACATTTTGAGGCAGGGTATTTCACTAGACTGTCTGCCCAGAGAACCCCAGCATCCTGCCTGTTTCTACATCCTCAGTGCAGCAATTACATGCCAACGTGGTATGTTTTTGTCACATGGAATCTGAGAATTGAACTTAGGTCTTCAGCTTATGAGCAAGAACTTTACTGTCTGAGCTGTCTACCCAGACTGCGAAAGTGCTGACTAGTTTTTACGTCAGCTTGATGCAAGACAGTCCGCTGTGAAGAGGGAACCTCTCCTGAGATATTGCCTCCATAAAATCAGGCTGGAGTCAAGTGTAGGACATTTTCTCAATTAGTAATTTGTCCTGGAGGGCATAGGCCATTGTAAGTGGTATCACCTCTGGGCTAATGGTCCTGGATACTCTAAGAAAGCAGGCTGAACAATGAACAAGCCAGTAAGCAGCACTCCTCAGGGACTTCTCCATCAATTCCTACCTCTAGGTTCCTGCCCTGGTGGAGTTCTTGCTCTGATATGGAATGTCTTTCTGTGCACTGTGAAATGCTTCATTACCATTTGTTAATAAAGAAGCTGTTTTGGCCTATGGCAAGGCAGCTTGGAGGCAGGTGGAAAATCCAGGCAGAGACAAAGACAAGGGAGGGATGAGTCCAGAGACACTGCAAGCGGCTGCCCAGAAAGCAAGATGTAATGGGACATAGGTAAAGCCACAGAGCCATGTGACAATACATAGGTTAATAAAATGGGTTGAATTAAGTTGTAAGAGGTAATGAGCCTGAGCCATAGGCCAAACAGTTTATAATTAATATAAGCCTTTGTGTGATTATTGAGACTAAATGGCTGTGAAACTGGCTGGACAAGACAGAGAAACTTCTGATTGCATTGCCCTGTCTGTATTTGATGATAAACAGTGATACAAAAGTGTAAGCAAAATAAACCCTTTCCTCCCCAACTTGCTTTTAATAACGGTGTTTCATCACAGCAATAGTAATTCTAGGTAAGACAGCAATTATGTTTTGAAAGCCCTTAAATGCCATGCCATAGAATTTAAATAATATTCTATGAGAGAATGGCAAACTTCATGCATTTGAGGTAATTGTCTCCCTCCAAATAGTACCTGAGGTGAAACAGGAATGTTTGGGGAGTCTACTGTCAGTTCTCAATAGGCATTGAGCTTCAATTCTGTCTCTAACTATATTGGCATAAGGCTGGATTACCTCCTAACCTAACCTTGTGAGTTTCAGAGAAAAAAATATGATATCTGATCCAGTAAATCCTCATTTCCTTCCCAATCCTCTCCAAACCTGGCCATCCCCTTATGAATGAAGGTAAGGATGTTTCCCTGCAGACCTCACTATCTACAAAGCTGGAGAGCATGCACGGCTCTTTTCCAGAAACAAGCAGATAACACATCTGCAATTTTACCTGTTGACAGTTTGCTAAGGTTTTTGTGATGTTCTGAAAGCATCTGCATTTCCTGCATGTCAAACATGACATTGAGCAGAGCAGGCACTCACTATATTTGACACACGTCTGCAGCAATCTGGAGCCAAGAGGGCTTTGCTTGGACAATTTCTGAGAAACCTGGATGCCATATAGACATTATCCCAAACTGAGATCATCCTGGCTGGATCTGCCTGCTTCCCATATCCTTAAATCTCAAAGACCATCACATTCTGCTGGAAAAGAATCTTAAGCCAAAAATGTTGGCCATTGACTTTATTTTATAAAGCCAATGTTGGAAAACAGAAGAAAAATGCAAACAGAGAATCTCAGTCCATTCTGATGTTATAAATACTATTGAACTCAAACCTGAGAATCAATGCGCCCCAAGGGACAATCCTAATCAATGTCACAAATAAAAGAACTGGTAAACAAACCTACAATGACTAAAAACCTAAAATACATGTCACTAAACTGATTCAATTTTTTAATGATAGACTGAATAGGAATGTATTATGAAATTAGAGAAAGATTAACTTCAAGGCTAAGGGGTAGCATTAAATAATCAAGACAATAAGATGTTTGAATGTCTGATATTAACTGTGGAATGCTAAGGCCCTATAGTTCATCCTATACATTTACTGAAAATGTGAAATGATGGAGATTACACTCTCATCTCCACAGACTGGAAATGTTCAGAGCACGGGAAGTTGAAATGACTAAGTCTACACAACCTAGGAGAAATGGAAACAGAATATTATTGGAAAGTTTGAAAACAAGGGCTCCAAATGGGATTGGTGTGGTGAGTGGATTCCCATGGTCCTGGCAGCAGCTCTCTGAAACCTGATATGCAGAGAAACTGTCCAAGTGCTCAGAATGTGTTGCTCCAGACTGAGCCTCAGCTTTCACCATACTGAACTGGAGATTCCAAGCTTCCACAGTTCAAAATTCCCTAGCAAAAGGTGGCCTGTGCAAATGAAAGAATATCCTTACTCAGAGGTTTAGAGGCCCAGGACATGTGCTTGAGATCCTTCTAAAGTTAATGTGCCTGCTTTTTATAATAAAGGCAAAAACATTCCACAGAGGAATAACAAAACAAGAGGGTGAAGAAATATTTAATAACCTATCTAAATGTTTAAATGTCTTTCTACCTGTCAGACCAGTATGCAAGCCATAAATTTAAATGCCTACAATAGAAGAAAATATATTCCTGGAAATTTTTTTATGAATTATAGAATTTTACTGCACTATATATTTGTACAATTATACAGCAGTATCTCACCCAAAATGATTTTGCGTGGACACACATCACAAAATGTGATCTGAAGTGCTTCACATCACATTTTTTTCTGAAAGTCTAGAAAGCTGATGACCCAAAACTGTAAATGACTACTGCCTTATGCCACCCCAGCTGCCACCTACAGCTAACCTACAAGCTATTTGGGAGCCTCTGCATATGGGCTGTCAGTGACACACAGAAAGTGGGTTCCTAGGCAAAAGGTCACAGTGGTAAGGCCCGTAGTAAGGATAAGGATCTTGATGGGTAGCACAGAGCTGAAGCAACACAGCCCAAAGCACAGCACATCTGCAATAATACCAGCTCTGTGCAACATAAACAGGATGGAGCACACTGAGCTCAGGTGAATTCTGCAGTCTGTTTACCCTGTGTTGTGTTTTGCCTATGTGCAAGAGGACTTGCCTTTGGGTCTCACAAGCCCAGCAATCCTGTTATTTTGAGAGGTGTTTGGTGGCCTTGCTGAAGATGCAGCATGCTTGTTAGTCCTTCACTTAAGCATGCACTCCAGGTGACATAAACATCAATACTCAGAATTGAGATATGAGGCTTATAGATATATGTATAGGGGCCATGTTGAAATATCATAAGGGGAAGTAGAAAATTGTAATGAATATTATAAACATTCACAAAATAGGTCAATAATATTATTTTTAAATGAATTTGTGGAAGAGTCATTTAAAAATAGATATTTTTGGTTGCAGGCTGGTGGTTTCAAATATCAGAACTATATGAAGGTCAACACCAAACACTGGTCTTTGTAACCCATGGGAGGATTTAATTTTAAAATGATAATGGACCTGAACATCTTCTGTGCCCTTTGTGGGGTTTGTTGGTGGTGGTGCCAGGAATCATAAGAAAAGCAGTGCTTAGTTGTTTTCTGCTTTTGCACAAGGCTGATGTTGTCTGCTATTCCAAGATACCAAAAGCCAGTTAGAAACATCATTGTTTTGTTTTCTTAACTGGAAAAACAAACAAATAAACCTCAATGTCTAGAATCTCTCAGAGACGTGGAAATCAGAAAAAGTACCTTTGCTGAACCAGCAGTGTCAATCATTGTTTTAAAATACCACCACATTTCATGTAAAGAGAAACTGTGATTTAGCCATCGCTGTTTTAATCTGTTATATAAGCACATTTATCTTGTGGAAAACAATGTGACGGTGTTAACAGTCTGTTCCTAGATTATAATGCCTGTTTTTTTACATTGTTTACACTAGCAAACTCATGGAAAAAATTAATTTTTCTCTTAAAAAATTGTACTTAAGAGTACAAATACCAGCCAAAGAAACACAATTTTTCCTTGAAACCAAAGTTAAGAAAATCATTGTACACTTGACCAATTGAGCACAAAACCAATCAATCTCTGAGCTCAAAAACAACCAAATCCTGAGCAATAAATCTAACAAATCTCTGAAAATTTTCAAGTTGAGGGATTGAAATGTGAGCAAGTCTGACCCTGCTAACCTTCTCAGTGGAAAATCTCTGCCCCTGAGAAGCCCTGTGCCTGTTGAGTTGACAGATGCCCTTTCCACCCTGGTAGAGGCAGTCACTCTTCTGGATTGTTCCTTCCAAAGTAAGTCTCTTGAATGAGTTTTAGATAAAGAACTTTTCTACAGTGTATTATAAACTCAGTAGTGGACTGGAGCAGAGAAGCAATGGATACCTCTACTGGCAAACTCCTTTAGAGGAGTAGAGCAGAAACAACAATTTTTCACTAGAGACTGCTACATTTCTGAATCAGGTACCCCATTACTGGAAAATCAGAGATGTAACAAATTAGCCTGGAGTTGAGTAGAAATAGCCATCTCTTCTGGGAAACCCTCTATTTGAGTAGAGCAGAAAGGAAATGGACAGCTGTGCTGGAAAACTCCCTTAGGAAAGTAGAGTAGACAAGCAATGTACAGCTCTGCTCGAAAACTCTTACCAAGAGTGGAGTGAAGCTGAGGTGTAATGGATCATTTTCAGAAAGGAGCAAGTTTGCAATATCCTGTTGGGAGACCATTTCCCACTGGAACACCATTTTATGTATAACCTGACTTCTGACAGACAGGATAGGTATTTCTTTAGAGCCTTATACATCCAGGACATCTTCCCTCGATAGTTTTAGGTATAGCTGACTGACATTCAGATAGTCAGGGTACCTGCTCATCACAGCGTTACAATCCCAAATTTCATTTGCTTTATAGCTGTAGGTTTAGCCTGACTTTCAGTAGTCAGGTTACCTTTCTCTTCAGAGCTGTGGGTATCCACAATACTTTCTCTTTACATATTCAAGCACAACACAACTCCCCAATATTTTCTCACAATTGTGAATATCCAGGACACCTTTTATTCACAGCTTTAAGTGTAGCCTGACTTCTGATAGTCAGGGTACATTTCACCCCATAGTTTTAACACTTGAACCATAAATTTAATTGATAATGTAATCCTTTCAGATTTTGTACCTATCTTAGATTACATGAATTAATTCAGGTATAAAGCTCTATGGATTTATATTAGTTTCTTTTCTTTTCTTGTGATATAATGTCTATGTCAACTTAAGAGTTTAATTTGGCCCTTCATTCCAGAGGAATACAGGATCACCATAAAAGTTGTATGGCAACCAGTGTCAGACATGGGAGCTAAAGCAGAAGGCTAATAACTCACACACTTAATCTGCATCATGCAGCAGATAGTGAGAACTGAATATACTTTGTATATGTAAATTTTCAAAGCCTCCCCACAGTGACATATTTTCTCCAGTAGGACAACATTTTCTAAATCTTTACAAATGATAGCACTAAGTTTTAAAGATTGATTTCTCTGACTTCAAGACTATAGGCTTGCTTTTTTTTTTTTTTATAGGAGCAGATGATGAAGAAAACCTTTAATAAGCAGGTATATGGCTCATATTTGTTTTACAGAAATAGATGCCTACATGAGAAAAAACCATATAAGTAAAAAGATGGTTTTAAAAAATGTTTTAATTGCAATTATGTGATATCAGTATGTTTGTGTAGGTATATAAATGTCCATGCTGGTTTCTGAGAATATTAATATCTTAAATCTTTTTGTAATAGCTATTACAGAAAGCTGTCAAAAATTGAACTTTGGTTTTAGGAATAAACATTTATTAACTTCAAAAAATAAAAATTACCAATCAACTCTGCAACTTCTTCCCCGAACTTTAGAAACACCAGCTGAAATCTTTAAAATGTGCTTTATACAAGGTAAGATTTGTGTAGGCTGTAGGGGGTGCTTCTGTGGTTTATACTGTGGGCCTGTGAAAGGGATATTAGGGCTAGGTTTCATTGATTAAAATCTCTAAAGCTAGGAGTAATGGAATGTGTTGCATGAATTCTGGTTGTAATGAAAGAAACTCAGAGCCAGTTATCCGGGAAAGGCTGAAATATCAAAGAAAAACACACACAAATCTCACCCAGCTATCTTCCAGTTTCCTCAGCCTTGATCCTCATTGCTTCTAATGCCTCATCTGTCTAAGGCCTGCCTTAAATACCTTCTTCACCCTGTTGTATCACATCCAGGTTAAGATTAAAGGTGTGGGCTACTACTATGGGGTAGTTAGCCTTGAACTCATAGAAACACAGAAAGATCTCTGTCTCTGCAGTTGTGGGATTAAAGGCATGGCACCACCACTGCCTACCAGGAAACCTGGAACTCCCTCTATAAACCAAGATGACCTCAAAATCAGACCTATGGGATTAAAGGTCTGAATTACCATTTTCTGATCCTCCTGGATTGACTGTGGGTAGATTTCTTCTCTGATATTCCAGATTGATTTATTAAATACATAACATATCACCACAGGGATAATCTCTCAGGGCCCCACACAAAGTACAGTATTCTAATTTCATCTTCTCATTCAAATGCTATGGCACTTTTTTCTCTCTGTTAGATGGTTGTGTTGGGATAGCCTTCTTGGTGAGCCCTATGAAACAGAAGGTAGGTTTAGTACTTGACAACCTGAAATTTCTACAAAGCAGCATGTACAAAAGTACTTGAAAGGAAAGGTCACCATAGACATGGCTGTGAGCTCCTATTTGGCTAACGTGTAATTACAGTGAGGTCATAGCTATCCTAATTGTCTATCATCATATGACCGGGCCATGCAGGAAAGGTGTTTCCTCCCAAACCCAGAGCATTTGTACAATTGTTTACAATAGAAATAACACTGGGGATTGACCTGGTACAATCTACTAACAGGAAGATGTGCAGGCTCCTGATGCATGGGAGCTGGTTTGCTGCCATTGTTGGCAAGACTAGCCTATACTTAGAATTAAGGAGAAAATATTCTCCCTAAACTAATGAGTAAAAAGCATTTAAGAAAGATTTGGGGATGATTAAGGTAGGCTCAGTTCTACAAACACATAATTTGTTGGCTTGCCTCTTGAATTCAGGTTATAACCTAAGAAAGTCTGTTTCTTATTAAAAAGGGGAGTGTGTATTTTGCAAGACTCATAAGATATAAAGAGTATCCTGATACTGAGCAGGGAGCCTGACTGACAACTGATGGGTAGGTACCTAGCCCCAATAACAATAGAGGATGCATACAAAAGCACTAGAGGGCCATAGGTTCACAAAATTTGGAACCCAGGGAGTAAAACAGATACAGGAACAATGCTGTAAACAAATCTTCAGAGTGGGAAAGTCGGGAAAAGAGTTCATAGTTTCTACTTGGGTCTCCAGCATTAGCTGTGTAACCTGTGTGTCTGGTGGTATGATGGTCTCCTTAGTCACTAAATTTCCATATAATTTCTCTGGCCTACCTTCTGTTCAAAATAATCAGCAGTTCAGTAACATACATGCCATCAGATACACCCCCATTCACTGAAGATCTGAAGACCCAGGGAGTCTTCTTTTATTCTTTCTCTACCATGTCTTCATGATATCATCATCTACGTAGGTTATCCATCTATAGTTCTGACTCATTATTACCATCCTTAGCTATACCTTGAGCCTTATTGTCCCACTCTGAAACCTCTCTCCCTACCTTCCGACCCTTGGGTGACCACCTCCCACTTAACAACCCACGTCTTCTGCCATCCCTATACCTACAACCTTTAGGCCAGTGGGAACCTCTGATTTACTGGTCCCATAGCTTGTTCCTTTTCACCACCTCCATCTCGTACCTACTTTGTTCTTACCCACAAGGATTTCCACAAAATATTTTAAGATCACCATATTGTCCCTTCAAGTCCCTAGTCTTGTGCCATCAGTCTGCCCTGGAAAACTGAAAAACTCTAGCCCTATTCTGTGGTACTTGGTAGGAGCCCTTAGCATTAATTCTTCACATTGGAAAGAATCTCTGACTCTAAGAAATTAGAATCCTGAACAGTCTCTGGGAATGCAACAATCTCCTCCACTCAAGGAGTTGCCAGGAGTTGTTACACATTACTGTGTAACATGCAGAGGAAAGAAATTAAGACCTCGCTGATATTAGATTGGAATTGAAAGAAGGGGGGAAGGAGGAGAATATTAACTCCTTTCTGGAAATTTAACTCCTGGCTGCAAAATAAGTGAAGTAACCGGAAGTGCTAAAGCAATGCTGTCAGAGCCTAGACCTACTGGATAATAGTGTAAAGCATTCCCTCCTCATTCATCACGAACCCAATGGCTTCTAAACGAGTGTGCTGAGCTCATTAACAGCACAGGACTTTCATTCCAGCATCACTCACTATTACTCTATTCATCCTGAAGATTTTGTTAGGAAATTTCTTTGCAGAAAAGAGAAATATCTCTATGGTCAAAACATCAATAAATGCCCATTATACAAAATTAGGGAAAAGGAGACAAGAAATACCTGGCACCAAGCAAGGAACTATTGATTGTTTTACTACATCATAAAATAGTGGGTAACATAACAGTGCGTGCCATTGACACTAATTGGCTTAAATGATCTCCAAGTATTGACCATTTAAATTAATTCGCTTGAAAAAAAAAGTATTATAAAACACATTTCTAAGAATAATTACTTTTTAAATAAAATCAATGTGTGCAATTCTGACTCTTTGTTCCTGTTAAATTAGATGGAAAAGAAGGGGGTAAAAGAATCAACTGGTGTGATTGGTTTTGAAGGATTTGGTCTGCAAAGCCAACTTGCCTTTTGGAAATTTTGTATTTATTGGTGAGTTTTTTTAAATACATTTTTATTAAAATAGAATTATATCACTTTTCCTCTTCCCTTTCCTCCCTCCAGCCCCTTCTAGGTTTGTATTTTCCCTACAACAAGGTTGTTTGATAAAGAATCATATTAGTTTATATTTACCAAAAATAATGCATTATATATATGATATATAATATATATATATATAACTTCTGGCTTTAAATGAATAAAGTAATTGGAAGTGCTAAAGCATTCTCTCAGAACCTAGACATACTGGATAACAATGCAAAACATCCAGTGCATTGTTCGATGGCATGTAAATGAGAGTGCCATGTAAAGGAAGATATGCCACTTGGGTTGTCACTGTCAATGTTCCCCACAAGAACCATAGACTAGCAAAACCCCAATGCCAGGCATAAGAACATTCTTTTAGAATGATTGGTCAGGGTAATACAAGTGATTCCTAAAACAATATAGGCTACTGATGTAGTCCTACTTGCCTCTTAGAGGTTGGCAGTAAACCACTATTTGCTAAAGACTGTAAGACTCAGAAAAAGAGAATTCCAGTGATTCAAGCTGGATCTTACTTAAGGCCTCCCTCTGAAGTCTAGCTTCTACAGTACCAGAAGGTACTATTAGTAGATTTTGTTCCTAGGAGTCACACAGTCACTTGAAGAAAATGAGAAGGCTTACCTTTGTACACGGCTGGCATTGGGCCTCTGGGTCATGGTGCAACTCACTCTTCCTCAATAATAACTGTAAGAATGAGATGGTTTTGAAATCAGAACACTTGCTGCCAAAAGTATAGCATTTCTACAACAAAATTAACCAAAGTCTTGGCTCAGTGTAGATCTCTGATCTCTTATCTCATATAGTGACCTGCTGCCACTGATCCCCAAACCCAAAGAGCATTCAAGTCCAGTATTAAACTGTTACAGTTCAGCACACATACACACACACACACACACACACACACACACACACACACACACACACACACACAAGCTCTACATTCCTGACCTTCTACTTTTATCACTCCTTAGGGATGCTCCTTCAGTTCCTTTGATACTTGACTGGAGTTGTCTGTTTTAAGCACTGTTCTCATACTGCTGGGCCTCTTACCAAAGCTCACCAAAGCTGGCAAGCTCTGAGTTTCCATCAGTCTCTCATGAATAGTGAAGACTGCTTTTCAAAGCCCAATTGGAGAGGTTCATTTTTAAAATGTATAGGAGGAGTTACACATTTGCATAGTATTGATTGCATAATTTTTGCAATTATTTTGGCTTCAAACATAGTCCGATATTAGTTTCTTCCCAAGAATCTCCATATGTTGTTATACACTGGATTTCATAATCCTATACTTTAGTAATCAAAACTAGTTGTCATTTGGCTTTTTCTTGGCAGAAATATATATTGATATACAGCTTAAAGTTCAAGGACTTTATTTAGGCTTCCTTATCTATGTTCCCATGACACTTCCTTCCTGTCTCCATTCTCTGGCTCAAGATAGCAACAGATGGTTTAAATCTTGTTCAAGCACCAGACACGAGCATTTCACATTGAACTGTCCTACCTTTCCACTATATTTTTATCTCAATAACAACGGAAAACATTTGTTAAGCACACACTGGGTATCAGATTTTTACAGAGAACTTTTATAGAGATAATTTACCAATAGTATTGAATATATTAATCCTATCAAAATTAGTAAACATGAAGTGTAATGTTCTTTGATAAATGAACAAAATGTCATAGGTTTGGGTTTAATTCTAAGACTTTGGTACACATAAAATGAATGTGAGTGTTTTGTAGTTTGTGGAAGGTCTGACTTCTAAGATGCTGACTAATCATCTTAATAGACTTTTAGGTGCAAGAAAGTAGTTCCATCCAGGAAGAGTTTGTTCTGCAATCATGAGGACCAAAGTAAAGATCCCAAGCACCTATGTCAGAAACTGAGTGTGGTGGTACCTGCCTTTTGTCACAGAGCTGAAGAGGCAGAGACAGGAGGATCCTGAGGACATGAGTGCTAGCCAGTCTAACTGAATTACGGAATTCCAGGTTCAGTGAGAGACCCCACCTTTTAAAAAGGGTAAGAAATGACAGAGGAAGGTAGACGGCATAGACCTCTGGACACTGTACATGCACACAGCTGTACACACAAATAAAATAACTAAAGAGCATTTTAGAGGCTCTGTAGAAACAAGTCAATTTATTAGATTTCTGGTTAGATATAAGACTGTCCGTTGTCTAACAGGGTCATACCTAGAGATGTGGAACCCAAGTTATTGCTTCTGTTCCAGCAAGCCTCTGCAGATTACTCTGTCTTTTCAATCATGCCATCTAGTTCAATCAATAGAAAATCCAGAACTGAACTGACAGAATATGCGATACTTCAGCATACTTATTTCCAGGTTTGGGGCAGATTTCATAAGGAAGTAAACATTAGCAAAACTGGCGCAGCTGAGAGACCAGTGCCGTTCGTTATTCAGCAGGTGGGAAGAAGTCTCCTCTCCCATATATAGCGCGGCTTAACGGGACTAAGTCAGTGAAATATGAAAGAGGGAAGGAGGAGAAAATGAGAAGAAGGGAGGAAGCCGAGGAGGAGAAAATGGAGGGCTGGGAAGGCGGGAGGGGGAGGAAAGGAATGTAGTGAGAGGTTGCACTCCTCATAGTCCATGCCTACAATCTGGATTTGCCCCAAAATGTTTTCTGCTTTCATATTTGTTTTTATTCAGAAGTGTTTATAGTTTATGGCAAAATCAAGGGAATTGGAACTACATACTAACAATATCTGAATAAATACAGCACTGTGTTGAGAGGGCAGAAAAGGGCTAAAGTTACCGATGGCTTGCTCAGCTCAGAGTGTTGATTAATACCCTGGTAAATTTTCTGTGGTTAGAGTAAATAGGTTGTTAAGATGCTTGTTTAATGATCTCATTTAGATTCTGATCTATGTATTACTGTTTGGATTTTTTCCTTTTGTGTCATATTTTTGAGTAATAAATACATTGGTGTGTCATGAGCAACTATCCAAACCCTTCTGGGCTGAAAGTGAGATCTGTAGCCTGAAGCTGAAAAGAAAAAGAAATAAACTTACTTTTTCCTTGCTTGTTAAAGCAAAAGTAAAGAAATATAAATTTAGATGTTTCTAGAATGTAATTTCTTTTCCCTCTTGGAATCTTTAGCTTTTAATTCATATTGACAAAAGAAAACACTGCTGGCCAGAGCCATAATGGATTTGGAACAACAAAAGTGAACTGGACAGACATTTGAATGGATCTGTAATAATATTCTACTTCACAACTTGAAGTGGGGACATCTGTGTTTGGCTGAGCAGAATTACCCCCAAAAGAGTGTCAATAATTATTTCATGTGAACTCTAATTTTGGTTTTAGTAGAAATTAGTAATATCAATAACAATAACAAATGGGAAAAATGGTCATATTTTCAGCTTTTCTTAACATTAACCAGTATGTAAGTCATTTTAAATGGAATGTAAGAACTCATTTTTAATCCAAATAAGCCACCTTTAACAAAGTAGGGGGCGCAACAGAGAGGGAGAACAATGAAATAGATATCTTGTTAGAGAGAGCCATTGTGGGGTTAAAAAGAAACCTGGTGCTAGGGAAGCACCCAAGAATTCACAAGATGACCCTGACTAGGACTCCAAGCAATAGTGGACAGGGTGTCTAAATAGGCCTTCCCCTATAATCAAATGACTCATCTCCCAAATGTCATTATAAGAACTTTCATCAGCAACTGATGGAGGCAGACACAAGATCTATACCTAAGCACCAGGCTGAGCTCCTGGACCAGCTGAAGAGAGGGAGGAGAGATTATATTAGCAAAGGGATGAGGAGATCCACAGTGACGGCTGATTCAAGCTATTGGGAGCTCACTGACTCTAAAATAATAGCCTAGAACCTTCATGTAAAGGAACTAAACCCTCCAAGTATAGATAACAGTTAAACGGCATGGGCAGTTTGTAGATCCTCTTGCAGTAGGACCAGAGTTTATTCCTGGTGCATGAATTGATTTTTCAGAGGCCATTCCCTACAGAGGAACATCTTACTCAGCCTTGATACTGAGGAGAAAGACTTGTTCCTACCTCTACTGGATATGCCAGAGGAATTTACTCACTTTGGGGGTGCTTACCCTCCCTGGGGAACAGATAGGGAGATGCGGTGAGGGGAAGGCTGGGAGAGAACTGGGAGGAGGGGAAGGACTCCCAAGGTGAGAAATTATTAAAAGAGCATATTCTTAATCAAAATAAGCCTTCTTTTACAGAGACAAGACAGATTCACCTACCTGTTAATGAGGTGAACACAGATGGACTCCTCAGGTTCTTTTCTGGGCAGCTGCCATATTTTAAGACTCCTAACAATGGGATGGGGGAGTCTCTGACTCTTTTGCCTGCTCTCTGGATCCTTTTCTTCCTACTGCGTTGCCTTTTATCCAGCCTGGATATGAGAGTTGCTCATTGCATCTTGTGATGCTGTGTTTGGTTGATATCACTGGGAAGCCTGCATTTTTATGAAGAGAAATGAAGGATTTGGGAGAAAACTGGGAGGAGTGAAAAGAGGTGATGCTACAGTCAGAATGTATTGAGTGAAAGAATTTTAAGAACTAAAACATTTTAACATCTTAAATTTCAACCTAAAATCCTCTAAGCCAAGAGGAAGTGGGCAAGAGGGAAAGCCAAAGAGCTGCCCGAAAGAGCACAAGTTGGGAAAGACATTTGAACTTCAGCAACCAGAAGATGGACCAGGAGCATCTCAACACAAAGGATGCTTCAGCATCCCTGCTCCTCAGTTTACCCTGGGCGTCAAATGGAAAGTTCTGGTCGAGGAACACATTCATATTCTGGGCATACTCACAGACAAATGAATGGCTCTACCAACATCTATAGAACCCTGCTTATACCACATTTGGGCCTCAGTGTGAAATGTAAAATTTGAAATGTCCCAGTTATAGAAAAAGCATGGGACAAGTATACACTGTTTTCCTAAGGGCTGCCCCGTTCTGAATGTGACTGTAATAGGATATAATGAGAAAACTCACAAAGTAATTCTCTGTGCTGTGTGCTGAAAGTTCACATGCTCAATCTTTGTAAATAACCATTTGATGGGTACTATTATCATGAGACCTTTCAAATTATAAGCAATGCCCATCAAAGTCCACAGCTATGACACAAAAAAGAAAACAAATAATGTATTCAGCTATTCAAAAGCAACAAAAAAAGATACAAGTGACTTGGAGAAAATGACTAGCTAAATTTTTCTCAAATTTATTTGGACTGAGTGGTCTTGAGCTGTGGTTAGTTTATTGATGTGTTCTTGCCACCAACAAGAACTTTGTATGAATTAGTCTGATGAGCAGTTAGTATATTTGCTGGCTTTTCATTGAGACTTAAGTCTTAAAACACTTTAACCAACAGAGTGTAAGGGCTCAATTACCCTGGAATACAGTTTTCAGAGAGATCAATTGGTGTCCTTCACAAACGCCATTCTGTCAACACCAGACATATTTGGAATACCTGCTGTATTGGATTATTCCTGGCCTCAGCTTTCCCCATAGGATAAACTCTCAGTCATGTGTAATCGTTTTCTTCATACATAAAATCTACCTACTCTCAAGCCCCATGAATGGCATTGAAGATGTAGAAATAACCAGAGCACCTCAAGAAGCACAAAGCCTACTGAGTAATATAACAAAGTAAGCCATTAATAATAGGATAGTCTAGTGACAGCACAGAGACCCTTTTGAGTCTTAGCTCAGAATCTTCTTCAACAAAATTCAAGGTAATTTTTAAAGAAAATATTAAGCCTGATCAAAGTCCTAAAGAGCAGGCAGAAGACTCTTGGGTAGAGACAAAGCAATTGGGCTGCAAGGGTGAAGAGCCACAGAATCCTGAAACTTTGAGCATTGGATTCTCTTACGATGGGAGGTTGACTGGGTCTCAGATGTGATGGGAGTGATGCCTCAAATAGGCCAACAGATTTCAGGAGGCAGACTGACAGATCTAGACTGTTTGCTAAGATAAGAAGGGCCTGAGGACTCCTCAGGGGGCAAGACATGATGGCAAGGATTCAAGACCCCAGACAGACCATAGGAAGACTGTCTTTAATAACCCTCTACATGTTTTATGCAGAAAAATTTACCTCCACTCTAACCTAAGATAACAGATGAGGACTATTTAGAGAATTAGTTTAATCTGTATCTAAATAAATAAATTTTCCACTGAGAAAATTACTTTGTCCAATCAGAAAACACAAAATATTCTAGGTATCCACAAAAAAGGACTTTAATACAAAGAATTGTTTATATGTGTGGTTGAGGAGCTAGGCAGGAGACAATGGATTAATCAAAGAATAGAAAGAGTCAGAAACTTCTTTCACACTTAAGATTGAAGAAATTTTGGGGGTCTTTATCATCAGGAAGATATTGGAACCACGGTAGCCCACCCAGTAAGATCTAAAGTTTTAGAGGAAATGTGGTTGACATAAAAGATGCTATCAAAACCAGGACTTAAAGGAGAAATGTCCTTAACTATTTCTTTCTACCTTTTAGTTATCAGCCAGCTTTGTATTTCTCCAAACCAACTTGGAAGCAAGAGAATACAGAAGGCTGTGATAAATATCAGGGCAAAATATGAGTCAAGGGGGTCTCTGAGAACACACAGGCAAATGACTGACAAAGAGATGGGTAAGACAGAGGTTATGGACAGGACAAGATTGTGAAACATTATGAGTATCATGTCCTCTTTGGAAAAGAGAATAGTTAAGCAGGTTGAAGAATGTTCATCTTGATGTTTATAAAGATGGTTCTGGCTGTATATGGGAGATTAGATGCAGAAGTGAGACTGGAAAAGTATAGATACTGTTTTTATTTTAAGAAAGTTCTGGTTCAGTTGGGGAACTTACATGGAATTCGACTAGGTCTTCTGAACATGAATGACAGTTGTGTGGCTTGGGCAGTTTGTGGATCCTCTAGCAGTGAGACCAGGATTTATCCCTAGTACATAAACTGGCTTTTAAAAGCCCATTTCCTATAAAGGGATACATTGCTCAACCTTGATATAGGGGGAAGGGGTCCTGCCTCAACTTGATATGCCAGACTTGTTGACTCCTCACGGGAAACCTTATCCTCTTTAAGGAATATAGGAGTAGGGGTAAGGGGGCGGGTGAGTGGAAGGAAGGGAAGAGAGGGGAATTGTGATTGGTATGTAAAAAAAAACTTTTTTAATAAAAAAAATTTAATAAGGTTTTGGTTAAGTAAGACTGGGAGGTTCTGTATCACTCAGGGCTCTCTGGTCTCTATAATCAAGAGGAACAAAACCCATATGCATGTACATGGGTACAGTAGGATTATGTTGATAATATTGTAAATATTTGTCCCTCCTATGGGTCTAATAAAAAGCTGATTGGCCAGAAGGCAGACAGGAAATGTGGGCGGGGCCTCCAGGCTATGAGTACAGGAAGAACAGAGACAGAAGTCAGACAGATATCAGAGAGAGCCACCACAGACAAAGAGACAGCAGCAGACACTGAGGAAAGAAGTTGAAATACTGCTATGAGAAAAGGTACCGAGCCATGCAGCTGAATAAGATGGGTTGAGTTCAGATGAAAGAGTAAGCAAGTTATATGCCTGGGCCCTAGATCAATCAGCTTGACTGAAAAGTCTGAGCCAGAACCTTTTACAACACATGGATTTTATAAAAATGGCTCATATTTTGTGGCTATTAAAATGGATATATATTAAAAAGACATTTATTATAATGGCTTACACTATTGAGGCTAGGTAGTCTAATATTGGTCATCACAGTAGCCACTCAGTCCACAAATATGGACACTTCAGTACTTCCAACCTAATGCTGAATGTCAGAATTCCTGGGGAGTCACATATCCCCATTATTGCATGTTGGAAGGTACATAGACTGAGTTCTGAACTCTGATGATGGCAGAGGCAACAGCAAGATGAATGCACACACCATCAAGGATAAAGACAGGAAGGACTTCATTACTTGTGGGCTGCCACCAGAAGGTGCCAACCACTGTTGGGGTTAGGAGACCTTGTCCTCTCTCCTAATCTTTCCTGGAAGTTACATTATAGACCTATTCTTACAACTAGGAGGTAGATCTTATAGTTGATTCTAAAACCCATCAAGTCAAAAGCACCATGTAGACAGAAACAGCTTTTCTGGAAGATAGTCATTTTGATTTTGAATGAACATTTAATTCCATGTATAGCTGAAATGATGCAATGAATTTTTTACATTGAAGCTCACTTGGTAGTATTGCACTCTCTGGCCTCTTTAAGACTAGTTATGCTGAATAACTAGTGATAAGATGTGTGTATGGCACTTCCAGACAAGCATATTTAGCTTGACACTCTCCAGAGTCCTTGCTTTCATTGTCACCACCATGGGTAACATGTGAAATGGAAGCCTGAGTATCTGTCTGAGCTTCCTTTTCTGTTGCTATGATAAGAAATCCTTACACAGGAAACTTAGGAGAAAATCTTTAGCTCATGATTCATGTTGTAGTCCATCATTTTGAGGAAAACAGCAGAACTTGAAACAATCACATCATGGCCACAGTCTAGATCAGAGAGAAACAAATGCATTTATGCCCAGTACTCAGTACTCATTGTTTTTTGTTAATAAATTTAAGATCCCTGTCTAAAGAATGATGCTGCCCACAATGGGCTGAGTTTTTCCACATTAATTAATACAATCAAGACAATCCCCTACAGACATGCCTACGGGCCAACCTAATACAGACAGTTCCACAATGGACTATCTTCTAAGGTTATTCTACATTGCATCAAGTTTATGATAAAACCATTACAATTACCTGATAACCAGCTCATGTGCAGTCTCCTCTAGCAATCCCACAATAATAGAAGCAAGAAGAAGTAAATCACTGACACACAGAGGCACTATAATTCTTATGTCAGTAGCACAACCTAGACAATCCTGATTGACACACTAGCCATCTGTACTTGAGCAGACCACTGAAAGCCTGGATGTTCTTAACTATAAAAAGGAGAGATGATACAATTCTTACTAGAATATTATAATAAAATAAGCTAGTATATGTGAACATCCTTTGTCTTGGTGGCTTTTCTTATGGTATTACCAATCCCTTTTTAAAATACTGTATTACAAGAAAAGGAGTATTTTGCTAAGTGTTGTGTCTTTTTCCCATTTATTAAGAAAGTTTTGTGTTTTATTTAAACTGCTCTTCTATGCCTACTACAGGATCTTTGAGAGAAAAAATGTAATATATTGGAGTGACGTCTCAGGAAGATCAGTCATGTGTGTGCATGTGCACATGCTACAGCGTGTATGGAGAGCATAGGACAACTTTACAAAGTCAGTTCTCTTTCTATCTACCTTTATGTGGGCTCCAGGGTGCAAACTTTGGGTCAGCACTCCTCCCCATTAAGTGCTAAGCCATCTCATTGGCCCTCTACAGAACTCTGGATTCATTTTATTAAAGTAGAAATTCCAGAAGTAGAATACTGGTATTCTGTATACACTGAATTTTGCTCTTGTCTTGGTAGCTATTGTTGCTGAAAAACAATTTAGAATAGATGACTTGAGAACCAAAAATGTACAGTTGGGAGGAGAATGTCCGGAATTTATTCTATCCAAATAGATATCCATGTGTTTGACTACATGTATACATGACAGCTATATGCTGGTATGACAGGCAGGGATATTCATCCATTCCCTCAATAAATACCCACTAAACCCCGTACTCTATTCCAGGACTTCAAATGGAAAACAAAAGTGGATATATCTCTGCTCTCAGTAACTTACCATCTCTGAAGGAGAGGTACCTCTCACCAAAACCATCTCAGACTCATAAGTTGGGAATTGAAACAAGTGATGTAATAGCTTCCATGCCATGAGAGTGTTGAGCCTTTAAACCAGAAATGCCAAGGGTGAACTCTCAGAGGAAGAAAAGCAAAGTGGCTATGTGAAATGAAGAGGGGAGACCATTCCACGTAGGAAGAAACTATGCAAAGAAACTGTGTCAGGTTGAGTAGAAGAGAAGAAACCAGAGAGGTGGGTCTGATGTTAACAGCACATGTTCAGTTCCCAATACCCCCATCAGATAGCTCACGACTTCCTATAAGTCCAATTCCAGGGAATGTGGAGCCCTGTTCTGCCCTCTTCATCTGTACTCATGTGCACATACCCACACGTGGCCACACAGACATATTTACTACAAAACACAAAATAAATCTTTTCTTCAAGTCTGGTCTTTGAGTACTGGGAACTAAATTTCAACCTTCAACATTAGCTGATCTTTGCATCACTGAGCGCCAGCAGCCCACACTATATATTATTTTGAGAAAGGATCTCATTAACTTGTCCAAGTAAGCCTTGAATGCGGAATCCTCCTGCCTCCATATCCCAAGTAACTGAGATAACATGTCTACACCACTAGGCCTAGTTATTAATCTGATCTTGAGTGGAAAATGTCTGTCAGGAGAACACGACCCACCCAAAGGCAGCAATGAGTTAAATGAGATATCAGGATGTAAAAGCTTCAAAGTTGAGGACTTTGTTGTCATTCATTAATGTATCCAGAAGAGTGTTGAGTTCACATAGGATAGCTCAATAAATATCTGTTGAGATATACAAGGCCAGAAGAAGAATCACTTTTAGGGAAGGGAAGCATGTAGGATCCTGCTGAGTGGAGATGGGGAGTTTTGGTGTCTCAGGGAGGTATCCAAAGAGAAAGACTTGCTCAGGCAGAAGGCAGAGAGGCCATAGTGGCCCAGACAGGATGAGTTCAGGGTGGCTGAAACACAAGGTGCATGGAGGAAGTCATGGCAGGTGAGATTACAGAGGTATGCTAAGGTTAACTAGCAGGGGGCCACCTTGAATGTCAAAGTTATTCCCCAAGCTTATCTATGTTTCCTTACTTGGCATCTGGGCTTCTCACTCATAGGAACATTGTGTGCAAGAGGAGACAGGTGCCAAGAAATCCTTCTCTCTAAAAGCAAAAACTCCACACCAATGTGATGATAGATTTCTTTGTTTGTTTTTTATTTGGGAATTCCAGAACACAAGCCAGTCTCTCCTCAGGGGAGCCACTGGGGCAGTCTTCCTTGTATCTGACACGTGGATCTCACAGCCCCAGCCTACACTTGTTCTATCCTTCAGGGAGAAGAGCTATGGAACTATGCAGATGTCAGCTGGAATTCCAGCCCCATCCATCGGGAAGCATGTGCTGCAGCTCCATCCTGCTAAAGTTCTAAAGGAGTGCTGATCCCACAGAGACTCCAGGCCCCTTCTGCTTGCCACTACTAATCTATGTCCAACAGCCTTGAACAAATCAGAGCTGTTGGAATAAATTACTGATCACAAGACTTCTGGGTGTTAGTTGGAGACAGGAATGAAATTCAAGAAACAAAGTATTTTGAGACACAAGGAAGCAGTTGAATAAGGAGAGATAGAGCAGGACAGACTGCATGGTAGGTGGAGTCAGTTCTGACTTATCAATCAAGTTTCATTAAGTGCTTACTCCAGGCCTATTGCAAAGTCATTATCAGTATTAACTCAGTCATTCTCTATACCATCCCTATGAGCCTATATCTTTTCTAGCCCACCCATGCTAAGCACTAGGTCCCTGGACAACTTCCAAGGTTTCTGCCCCTCTAAGATCCCAGTGTGACCATTATGTTTCTTCCTTCGCTCCATAGCTCTGCTAACACTGGAAGCAGAATTCACAGGCTGGACTAAGTTGTTTTTGTTGTCATGGACTTGTGATTCTGCTGGGATCGGGGGATTCTTTGTGTATATGCATTGGAGGTCTGCATCCAGAAGGAAACACAGACAGGTGAGTGATTATGGACAAGATATTGTTGTATCTCATAATGCAGTCCAACAGCTAAAACAGGCACAATTAAGAATGTAGGTCATAATAATTACAAATTATATATAGACATATATATATATATGTGTAAAAAACCTCCTCTGTCACTTTCCAGCCTGACATCTCCTCTTTCCCAAATTCTATAACTGACTCATAATTCCATAGTTCATCTTCAGGGTCTTTTTGAATGCACACAAAACTCCCACGGACACCCTCGCCCCCAGGCCAGGATAAAGGAAAAATAAATGTCCTTGTATGGGGCCAAATTCCCCATACGTTCCACAGTGTTGTTCATCTGCTGTGCTCTGTGCTGTCTCCCTGACAAGAGCCCTCCCATGTACAAATGGAACATGGAGGTTAAGGAAGATATCAGGGGTTCCTCAAAGGGCTTTCCTCTACCCCTGTCCCCATACGGTGCAGAAGCTGAGTACCTGGGGACATCTGCCAGTTCTTCTGAGAGTTCAGTAAAAGTTCACTGGACGAATGGTTCAGCAGAGCGCTTCTTCTCACATGGTATGTATTATCTCAGGCCTCTGGGCACCTTGTGTAACCTAGCCCCTCACACTGGCAGGAATGGGGCAGTAAAGCATTTATTGAATGCCTGAAGAATGCCAAGACCTCTCCTTACTTTTGCAGACAACCCTTTATGCCCTATGAACAGGTACCAAGATCTCCAATTCTACAAATAAAGAAATACAAGTTCTAATGGCAAAGTCACTTGCCCAAGGACATAGAGTTGACTAATGGCACAGGGAGACTTAAAGCCCCTTGGTTACCTGGTTCTGAACATGTGACATGAGGTCATCTTTGTGCTGTATCAAGCTGCCTTTCGGCAGAAACCTGAGAACAGGTTAGGGCCACATTTGTCCCTACAGAGAGTTCAGAACCACAGGGGTCAGGACTGATTATGAAAGGAATAAACAGAGCACTTCATTTCTAGAAGCTTCCAAGCCAACACCACATGATGGCTGGACTAGACAAGTCATAGAGGCTTCTCTCCACCCAGAGATACTTCTCTCTGTGTTCCCAGAGATAAAGAATTCCTCCCAGGTTGCTCTCAACATCAGAAACCCCCTCCTCCTTCATGCGAGCCAGACCAAGAAACCCTAGAAACTCACAGGGCTGGAATCAGCTCTGCCGGGAGGCCTCCCAGAGCATTCTGCAAGGGGATGCTGACAGATTGCCTGAGCTGCTGGGAGGTCTGTTACACCCTGTGGTGGGGCTGAGGATACAATCCATCCATCCACATGAGACTGCCTAAGGGGAAAGAACCTCATGGCTGCCAGCCCAAGATGGCTTCCTTTCCTCTAGTCAGGCTCGGAAGTAAGATGACCTCAAATTCTGTCTGCCTTAGAATTCTAACATAGCAGCTGTCCAGGGTTTCCAGAAGCAAATGGGAAGACAGAGCAGCTTCTGGGACCTTAAGACATTTTTGTTCTGGTCTCATCTAGGAAGAAGCGTTGTATGGCACCATTAAAGCAGGCATGTAGATGAAGACAACCTAGTCTTCCAAGGGAATGAAGATGGAACCCAGTACCTTAGCTCTTCCTTCTGGACTTATCATCTTAAAGTGACAGAGAAGTAAACCCATGCCTAGAGAAAAGGCTTGCTTCATCTCTTGAATTCCAGGTAAAACTTCCATACTGGGTGGATGGGTCAGTTGATGGTGGAATCAGAATACTGAGTGCTTGGTAGCAGGTGTGAACATGAAATAAATTCAGGAGCAAATCTCAGAATTATGTCTTCCTGAAACCTCTGCCATATTTATTCAAATATTAGATTTTCATTCCTCCCAACTGTTTGAACTCCAAGAAGGAAATACTTGGAAACTTTATTTTCATGCACTCTCTTCCTTGCTGAGATCCTAAGGCTGTCAGCAGCAGCATCTAAGGCCAGGAGACTTCAGGAAGGGTTCCAGCTGAGGTGAGACAGAGGGAGGGAGGCTGACCACATCCCAAAACTATTAGCGTAATAATCACTTCCTCTTTACTTTAAAGCGTGCATTTCTGTAAAGCACTTTGTATGCCTATTAAGCCATTGAGAAGGGAAATTAGAAATTAGCTACCTTTATTATTAAATGAATAAAAACTCAATAACCACCCTGACTTGGACAAGGAAGCAATGGGGAACAGAAATCCTGCCTAAACAGCCATAGGAGCAAAGACTCTGCTGACTCTGGAGCAACTTGGGATCCAACATCCCCTGGCACCTTGCAAGTATGACCTCAAGATTTTTGTACCAGTTTGGAGACCTGTACATAAAATAACCTAGTCAACTTAGTTGCACCATATTAAGAAAAAATCATAAATTATATTTAGCAGAATTGAAATGATTGAACAAGAAATAATTCCCAAAGAAAAGGTTCAGCCATTGGAACCAAGGCAGTGCTATAGAGCTGGCTGTGCACCATGGGCAGGCAGCATTTACAGACAGGAAATAGAAGGTATGCATACAGGTTGACTCCACCCTGGCACTGCCACATCTCTACCGTGACTGATTGGATGTCTCTGTAGTTGGCAGAAATGAAATTTCTTGAAACTCAACTATTGTATTTGTTACAAATATATACTATGGTAGACCTTTCAGTTGATATGTGAATGAAGATATATTGCACTTTGTTTCAAACATACACCATGGTAAAACTTTCAATTAGTGTGTGCCTGAACGTAAAATGCACTTTATTATCTAAACACTCAACTTCAGAAGCACATTCAACTACTTTGTCCAATGTGGGCTATGACATGTATAAAACAGATTAGTAACCCTTGGCTCAGCTGTCTCTGAGCAGCTGATCTTTATGATCTGACTGAGTCCAGAATTTAAATAATAAAATCAACATCAGTTTTGAATGTAACAGGACATGGAGAAAGGCAGTAAAGCGGTAAGAAATGGATGACAGTGCCTGAATACTGCAGTGATGTTTTAAATACATTCTTTCATCAGGAATTGCTTCCAGAGAGGGAGAAGGAAAGGGCCATGTTGCAAATGGTGACCACAGGGTAGCCAAGGAGCCAGAGAACAGTGTCAGCTCTGGAACAGCATGAGCTGTTGAGCCCAGAATGACAACTAAGTCAAAACTGTGAAGTCAGAAACAAACTCTCCCAAATTGCTTGGATGACTGGAACCCCAGGAGTACTGAGTATCACAGCGTCCCTGGTCTCCATGAACTCCATCCCAGCTGTCCAAAGACCTAAAAATTCACATGAGATGACCTTGCCCTGCACTTATCTCTTGTATACACTTATTGTATCCACCTGTGCTGATGGCTTAAGCTGCCTGCATCCAGAGATACACCCATCTCTCTCAGCCAGTGCCTGGGTGTGTCCAGAAGAAAGAGTC
This sequence comes from Sigmodon hispidus, assembly GCA_004025045.1. Taxonomy (NCBI): domain Eukaryota; kingdom Metazoa; phylum Chordata; class Mammalia; order Rodentia; family Cricetidae; genus Sigmodon; species Sigmodon hispidus. Next base: position 78,680 of record PVIH01004897.1, on the reverse strand, counting down.
AAGCTCAGAAAATGCCTTGACCATTGTTGGGGAGCTGCTCCTCCCCGATTCTCCTTGTCATTTAGGCAAAAAGGATTAGGGTGTGCCTTGAGGTTAGCTAGGGGAATGCTCCATTTCTCAAAATGTAGCATGCAATTATAAAGAGAGGACCTGATCTTGTGAGCACATTATGCTGGTCCTGGAGTCTAGGAAGATAATGATTCATGTCATGTCCCTCTGTTCCTTTAGCTTCACAAAGCTCTGGTTCCTTTCACTCACAAGTCACTATATGATGTACCATTCACTCTCTACACATTGTTCCCAACCTCTACTCCTGTGACCCATGACCGCTCTCATTCATCCTGTAAGCTCTGCTTAGACAGCTCCACCATCTACAGTATACCCAGGGGAAAATGATGGAGTTACAGCTTCAACCCCCACCCACCCACCCTGCCTCACATACACACTGCCACAGACCATCTGAAAAGGGAATGGGCACAGTTAACACGACAAAGAAGTAGAAATTCTTCTATCAGAGAAGAAAATGGCAAGAGATATTAGGTAGCCAATAAGTAGAACCTGTCTTAGGAATATTACCTTTCATAATACCCCCACCTATCACTCTCTCCTTTTCTTACCAAAAGATTCACAGTGAGTTTTTTAAAAATGATTTATATTTCGTATGTTAAGGCATCCATTGGTGAATTAAGTTGCAGGTTTGGCTTAAGTTAGAAACAACAGAAACCTAGATTAGAAACCAAAGCTATTAGTCTTATATCTGGGTCTTTTCCATTAAAACCAAATGGACAGATAATCAAAATATCTAAGACAAAAAAAAATAGATAATGATAAACTTTAAAGCAGGAAGAACCATAAACACAGAGAGTGGAAGATAAGTGGCCTCTTCTGGTCCAGATAAATCTAAGTGAGCAGACGAAAAGCAAAGAGATGATCCCAGAGCCACTGGGATCTAACAAAGGAATGATTAATGTATAGGTTTCGTGGAAGGGCATCATCCTTTATCATATTACTGTTTTTCCATCTTTGCTCAACATCCTTGTGTCCTTGCAAAGCAGATGGGGCATGTGTTCTATTTCAGCCCTTGCTGTCTTCCTAGGAGTGGGAACAGCCTTTGGCATCCAATTGCATGAGTCTTTCATACCTGATTCTTTCTCAGACTGTCTTCCTTTGCACATGTCTTGCCCACCAACCACATAGCTCATCTCTGTGGCCTGCCCAGGTCTTATAGGGTGGTAGAGATGTAGAGGCATTTGAATGCCTTCTCATGGTGTTCTAGCCTCTATCATGGATCTGTACTCTGCAGTTTTTAGAGTTGGGGGAGTTCTTATTCAGAGAGTATTTTCCCAAGGCAGTAGATCAGTGATGACCCCAGACTAGGAAGGGAACGCCATCTTTCCAAGCCACTTACCTTTCAGCAGAGAAGAACATAATGCCATGATGAAAACAATGTCGACTGACTAAGTAATTACTGTGAACAATAAAGGAAGAGATCTGCATGCGTTTATGAATGAGATGCACTTCTCATAGAGTATTCACTGATTCAATTCTGTTGATAAAGTAATGTTGCCACAGTCTTATATGTCACAGAGGCTCTCAACTCTCCACAAATGCTAAGACCTGGAAGACATATGTTAATCAAGAAGAAAGGACCTGAGCTAGGAAATGGCTCAGCAAGAGTGTTTGTTATGCTAGTATGAGGACCTGAGTTCAAATCCCTAACATTCATGTTAAAAACCAGGAATGGCCATATCTGTATCCCCAGTGCTACAAAAGCCAAAGACAAGAGGTTTCCTAGAACTTGCTGATTGACAGACCAGCTCAAGGTTTAATGGGAGATATGTTTAACAAGAATAAGTGGAGACTGATAAAGTAATACACCAAATATTTTCTTCTGGTCTACACACACACACAAATATAAAAATTAAATTAACTTAACTGGTACAGTGTGCCAGCTACTGTGTATTTCTCATGTATAGTGTCATCTAATCCCATTGCCAACATTTTTACTCTGTTACAATTTCATAAATGAGCAAATTAGATCTCCATGAGATTATGATAATTTATCTAAAAGAATGTTGGTGTTGCATTTTGACTCTTACCAATTTGTGTACCATGGGATCTTACTTATTATATTGTAAGTATAGAAGATTAGCAAAGTCAGGAAGCTATTCCTGGGTAGTATGCTAATGAACATGAAGGCAAAGGATATGGCATTGGGTGCTCTCAAGGAACAGGGATTCCTTCTACCCAGTGGAGTTCTTCCCCAGAAGCTATTGGTTGGTTGCATTGTCTAAAACAATGGAGGATCAGTGTTGGTTTCTTAAGTAGGGTTATAAGAGTTCTAACAATTCCTTCTTTTAGGAATTTTTCTTGTTTCTTATTTAAAAGTTGTGATGTGATGAGTGGTGTTGTTTCTCCTGTTGCTTTCATTGATACAGTGTTTAGAAGGCATTTTCCTATCTCATGAATGTAGGCATTATCATTCAGTGTTGATATGAATGATATCAACATTCAGTGTTGATATGAATGATACCAGGCAGGAACCAATTAAATCAGTGGAGTGAGCAGTAAGAATATACTCAACCTGATAGTGAACATGCTAAACTTTAAGTGAACTGAGAAGATCATTTTTTCATCCTCAGACTTGGATCAACCCAAATGACCTCATTATTATTACTTCCCTTACATAAGTTCCACAGGACCCAGAGAACCAGTGGCCCGTTAAGCCCCTGCCACTGGCCAGTCTTTCTTGCAGTCGAACATCAGTAAGTATTTTTGCTTATTTTGGTGAAACAATTTCAGAATTTCATTTGCTCTTTTGAGTGCTGGGATTAAAGGCCTGTGCCACTACTGTCCAGCTTCATTTGCTCTTTTATGTGAAGATCCAATTTCCTCACCTCTGGAATTGAAGCATAGAGATGAACACCATCCCGGTCACTACCAGGATATTACTAACTGGAGACCAAATCATATGTACTCTCCATATCTATAGCTCAGGACCTAGTCCAGAGACAGCTGACCTCAGCAAGAAGATAATAGGAAATATATGATGTTATCATCAGTTATATCCATGACTGACAAAGTTTGATGGAGCCTGGGTACATTAACTGTCTTCATGATTCTAATTACTTTTAAACAGCTGTTGTACCCACTGTGTCCCCTCTTCTCCTCTTTGTCACATGGCTTTCTTTACAGTGACTTCACTCTCCTTACCCAATGCTTTCTATGCTCAAAGCCAAAACAAGGACGGGCAGTGTGGCACTTGGATGACAAGCTACTGGCAAAACTCAGAATCCATGGAGCATCCCTGAGAATTTAGCAATAACCTAGACTATCCATCAAGCACTTTGGTTTTATAAATAAAGAACAGAGGTTTAAGTCATGAAAAGAATGTAAAATCCAGGTAGAGAAAGAATTGGATACCAGTTGTATTACTCAGAATGCCAAAGAGATCACCCAAATCTCCAGGTTTAACACTTCAAAAGCTCCTTGACTGGCTGTAGTATATGTCTAATGCAGTGGAGGAGAAAACATGTTTATATCTTGTCATTCATAGAGCTTTTGTCATAGGGAAGCAAACTATCTAAACGTATGCCTAGTTTCTGGGTGTGCTACTGAGAGAAGAGATGAGGGTACAGGCTTTCACTTTATATAGCTTGGCCAAAATTAACAGCCACCACATCCACTCAGAGTTCACTGGCCAAACGAGGCAGGAACCAATTAAATGCAAGAATGTTGTAAGCAGAGTCCTTCTAGGTGCTCCCAAAGGAGAGAAGATTTGACCATACACATGAATAGAGCTTCCCCACAAACCATAAAGCATCCCTGGAGGAAATCAGAAGGCACTGGCACTCATGCTAGATAATGGCACTACTGAACCTGGTTCTTCTCTCCCCCAAACAGAGAGCACCCTCAATAGAGCACTCATGCCTACAACTCTCTGGTATCAACCTGATTCCATTAGTTGACTCCATGGAGACTGTTAAGTACAAGAATGGCCTGACAGTAACCCTAAAGCCAGCAGTTGATCCATCCTCAGAGGCAGTGGAGATTCCAAAGCCAAATCAAAGCCAGGGCTACGCCATCTGCTGGAAGTAGGTGACTTAGCAGAATCCCAAGAACAAGCGTGAAGAGAAATTGATTCAGAAAACAGAGAGAAAGATCCGGGAGGCTTATTTATACTCCTTCTGAAGCAGGTTGTGCAACTATGTGCTTGGAAGTTACCTCTGAGTGAGGGTGCTTCTTAGTACCCAATCATTAACCATGGGAAAACCATGAGCTACATGGCTCATGTACATTAGGTCCTGAGGAAAAGACATCTCAACCAGACCCCAGCACAAGGTAGTTATTTTATCTAAGTAAAGATAGCACCAACATAAACAAAGACATGGAACTCGGCTACACACTGTCTAAGTACTGGTATGTAAGTTACCTACCTACCAATGGTGAAAACCTATTTAAATTAGCAAATGGCAATGATGATGTTTATATCAGAAGATTCATATATGAGACAGATCTGGTGGCACAGTCCTATAATCCCCGATACTCCGCAGGCTGAGGTGGGGGGAGGGGGAGCAAGGTCAAGATGCTCTTGGGCTACCAAGCAAGTTCAAGGCCAATTTACACATCTTAACAATACCCTGTCTCAAAAATAAAAGCATGGGGGCTGAGAAAATGGTTTCATCAGTAATGTATTTGTCTAGAAAATCATAATGACAGGAGTTTGACTCTCAGAACCTGTATAAACTATACCTGGCATGGGTGTATACAATTATAATATTAGCATGGGGGACAGGGACAAGTGACTCTCTGAGGCTCCCTGGCCAACATGGCCTACTTCAGGACTTCTAAACTAATAAGAGACTCTGTCTCAAAAAGAAAAAAATAAGTTGGCAACAGGTAAGGAAAAATCATTCAAGAATGTCCTCTGACCTCCACACACATGTGCACTTGAACACACAAAACCTCTCTCTCTCTCTCTCTCTCTCACACACACACACACACACACACACACACACACACACACACGCATGCACGCACGCACGCACGCACGCGCGCGCACACACACACACACACACACACACTTCTTTAAAAATAAGAGTTTTGAAAGGGCTAAGGATAAATCTTAGAAGTAGATCACTGTCCTAGCATGCACAAAGCCCGGGTTCAATCTGTAGTACCTACACTTACAGAATTAAATAAATGTAAGGAAATGATATCCAGCATGAGCTTCCTGATGGATAATTGTTCTTGAGAGTAAAGGACTGTCAGAGCCATAGCCAGAAGTCTTGAACTTGAATCAAGTAGCAACAACATGAAGTGCAGACAACTCAACAAAGTGTAAACCTGCTTCTCCTTCTGCCAACCAGGAAAAACGACGGCTCATCAGTCTTCACAACAGAGCTCTGGAGATGTCAAAATGAAGGCCAAAGAGACCTACAGAGTCCTCTGCAAGAGACACTAGAGAAAGGCAAGCTACTGAGACAGGTCTTTGCTGAAGAAGGACAGGGGTCTTTGTCCAGCAGGGAACAGCATCCCATCTCTCCCCTCCCACGTATACAGTATGTGACCAATACTCCTACACTGACCTATCTGCTTAGGTCAAATGGATGTTGGCAATGCTACAATTTAGCCAGGTTCATCCTGCTCAAAGACACAACAGCAGGTGAGCAGACAAGCACGCAGAGAGCCTCCTTCCTGCTTGCTGAGTGTGGGTGTGACAGAACAGGTTCCGGATGCTGAGCTGGCAGCTGCACAAGCGGATTAAACAGGACCTCCCGCCTCATCTCTATAATATCGTCCTCGGGATTTTTCACTTACAGTACTGATTGCAGAATCCATCTCACGTGGCAATTATGGACTCATGGACACTTAGTGACTTATATTTGTTATCTGACCAAAAAAAATGTATTCCAGTAGCCCCACAGTTGCCTTTTAGATCAACATATAAGAATTTTTGACAGAGGAGAATTTTTGACAGTATACCTGTATCAAATTGTCAAAAATTCTCATACATATAGATTCATATGTAGTTATGATATTTTTCTCCCCATTACCTGCTGCTACTTGCTTCTTATGCCTCTGAAGCCTTTTCCTGTTGACTCCCTAAATAGAGTGCTGTCAAGCTTCCTGCTAAATATTTATGTTTATAGCAAGAGGCTTGTGCCTCTCTTGGCCTTGGGCAGAGAAGCTCTGTTTTGCAAAGGGCAGTGTTTAATACAAAGTGGTATATTTGGTCAAAATGCTGAGAATAACTAATTGTGGACTGTACATCCTTCAATCAGACATCAATTGCACACACACACACACACACACACACACACACACACACACACATACACACACACATGCACGCACCCCTGAGGCCCAGAGAACAAATGGGAATTTGCTCAAACCAAAAATCTAGCATTTTTGTCCTCCGCATTTAAAAAGAAGTGTCAGAAACAATGGATTTTCGGCTGGTCAAGAGCCCAGTTTGGTAAAGAGAGAAGAACGGTACTTTCGCAGTTGTTTCAAATGGCAGGGAATCGTCACACAGACCCTGAGTCTGGAAGAAGCAGCTCAGAAAATCTACTTGAAAATTTTTGTCAGTAAAACAAACACCATGTGTGCAGGCCCAGGCCGTCCTGTGAACACTGTCAGAGCCTGGGTGGGATTCTAAACAGTGCACACACCACTGGGACAAGCAGGTGCCTGTCTTCACCAGCGCTACAGTCTTTGTTCACACTCTGTCTCGTCAGTCCTTGTGGGAGAGCTGAAAGGAACCCAAAAGACCAGTCATTATGCTTTTCCCATCCTGCAGATTTTACGGGCTCCATCACTTGCCGTCAGTAAAAGGACATGTTCCCGTCAGAATCCAGCCTCCAAGACTGGACAGACTCCTGAGAAATTACTGCTCTCTGCCAAGTCCTGAGTCACTGTGTGGCCCTGGGTCGCATACTGACTGCCTGCCATACACGGAACCAGGAAGGGAGCTGATTAGGGACAATTGCTGCTATATGTACAGCCTAAGGGGGGAAGCGGGGCTGGGAAGGAAGTAAAGAAGATGCAAAAGCTAGAGGTAAACTGAGACCTTAGGGGTGGACCAGAAGTAAAGGAGATCAGACTCAAACCCCAGCTCTGCCTTCCACTCGTGATTTCCATGAAATTCTGTTTTCTCCTCCTAACATACTGAATCATTTATCCATTTGTTGTTTATATGCACATTAAATCACAAAGTTTATGAGGACAGATATTTTTTAATGTTCATGGATACACTTCTGAGCCTAAACAGTGCCTAGTGCACATAACAGATGTTGAATAAACTGTACCGGGTGAATGAATTAATTACATGGCCCTGGGTTTCGGTTATCCTCATTGAACCTCAATTTTCTCACTTATGACCTACAGGAGGCCTGTATGGTCAGATGAAAGAACAGAAACATGCTTGACTCAGCCTAGACCATAATAATACAGTTGTTTTTATTATTCAATGTTGATAATTTGAGGTTAAAGGAGTCTTAATGAATGGTAGCCATCTTAACTTGGGAGTGTTATGAAAGCTTGCCATATTACATCCTCAAGAATGAGTAATAGAATTGCTACAAGAAAAGAAGGAAGAAGAGCATAGACATGGAGAACTGTTAAACAAACCTTTGTGCTGCTGCTGCTGCTGCTTTGATAATAAACACACTGTTTTTGTTTATTGTCTATGCCCTCAACTGTGCTTGAGGGTTGACTTCTTCTGGGTCAGCTTCAGGGCCCTAATTCTAACTAACCAAAGGTAGGTGAATCTCCAAAACCATGGCAACATGAGCTTTCCCTTGTGGACACTGTCACAGGCTGGGCTTTCTATGCCCTGAACAAATTCACAGGGATGGAGGTGTCCACCCAGTGACTACACCAAGTAAAACGAGAGGCTTTCTGCTCCATGACACATCTATGACTCAGTCTGCCCAGACAAAGCTGGAGATTAAGTTTCCTTGCCAAATCTGCAAGGAGAAACATAACACCTTGCTGGCTAGGAGTGGAACACGCTTTATTAACCCAGCCTTAATTATATTCCATTTTGAGATTCAATAGTTTCGATTGCAACACTGCATGAAACCAGGGTAAGCTGCACCCCATGGGACTCCCATTGACAAAGGAGACCAGAAAAGTGCCTGAGAAGCAGTGACCCGCTTATGCCAGCTGGTGAGGGAGGTGATATAGAGCCCATGCCCAGCTCTGGGGGAGCCCCTGATTAGGCCACATCAGGGCATTGGCTGAGTTGGCAGTTAGCTGGGTCAGGGAAGCTTATTGGAAAAGTCAGAAATGAGTGAGGCAGGATTTATATGATCCCTTTAAGACCAGAAACTGGGGATACCACTGTCCCCACCCAGATGGAGTTCCTTTTTGTCTAACTATTCTTTTCTCTCTGTCATCATTTCTACAAGGAGATAGGAAATGGCCATTAGCTTTGAAGTGGGCAGATTAGAACCAATACAATCCAAAGGAAGAAACTGAAGCAGTATTTACTTTTATTTTGAAGTCAGCTTCTCCAAACATTTTGCCTGACTTTATATGTTTCCAAATCAAGTTGTTGAGACCACTGTTTTTCCCAACAGCTGGTGTCTATAGGATAATCTTCCTATAGGTCTTCCTAGTATTGACCACACTCCTCCTCAGGTAACATGCTGTCAGGTTTGCATGAATTGCCTCACTGAAGCAAGCACCACAAAGGCGTTAGGAGGTGAGATGTACTTTCATTTGTCAGGTTCCCTCATTAGAAAAAGGAAGACATGGGTGCAACTCAAAATCACACAAAGCCCAAACAGGCACCCGAACTGCCATCCTCTGCATCCCCCAGCTGCAGCATGCTAAATCACGCTTAGTTTCCCATGGCCGAGAAGTCTCAATAGATGGGGGTCTTAGAAATGTTCGTTGATTAATTAATTAATAGATCATTTTAAAGGGCCTGAGACTAGGAACACAAGGGTTAGTTGTATGTCATCCCTGACCGCAATACTCCAAATGGAGTAGAGCCAAGACATCTTCCTGAGTGTTGGCCTTCCCATTTGAACAGAAAACTGGTTGGACTGGATGACCTCTGATCTGATTCGGGGTCTTGCCCCAAGTTCACCTACACAACCAGCATCCAAAGGCAACATTAGGGATCCTCCTGCTTCCCTGCCTTCTTTCCCTGAGTCCACAGACACATAAACAAGTACTTATCCTGATGACACCTTGGCCCAAACTCCCATGAGTCATATGTCAAGCTGGGTAGGGATGTAGACATGCGTATGATTACTGCTGAAGGCACAGGCTGGTGACTATCTGCCAGAGGGAAGAGTTGTCACTGCAGGCAGGACTCAGTTCTCCTGCAGATGGCAGATGTGAAGAATGAGCCTTTGAAAGTGCAAGCAGACCCTCTCTTCCACAGAAGAAACATTTACATGCCCCCAGAGAGCCTTCCTTGACAAAGCACCAAGCATTATCATTTATCCAAGGTCATTTCCACATATAAATCATGTCGCTCTTTGAGAGACTGTGCTCAATAGTATGGCTCAACAGTAGTAAGCTCTAGAGAGTCAAAAAATGCCTGAAATAGAGAAAGTCAATAACTCTCACTTCAAGAGCTGCTGTGAGGGACCCCACAATGCAAACTGCTTGTGCACATATGAACAAGTAAGATGCTAATTCTAGGATAGGTATGGGAAGAGAGAAAGTAGACTGGAGGGGAGGGGGCACTTCTCAGCAGACTTAGGATTGGACTTCATTTTTGTTTGCTTTCTTATTTGCTTGTAACATGGTTTTAGTTATAAATTCTTCATACAATATATTTTGATCATGTTTTTATTTCTACACCTCCTCCCAGATCCTATCTGCCTCCCTGCTTACCTAACTTTGTTCTCTCTTTCTCTTTCTCTTCTCTCTCCCTCTCTCTCTCCCCTTCTCTCTCTTTCTCTAAAAACAAAAGAATCAAAATCAAAACTAAAAAACTCGATAAGATAAAAAATGCCAAAACAAAGCAAAAAGCACACATGCATGCACGCACACACACACTGAATGAATGAATGAATGAATGAATGATAAACATGGAATCTGCTTTGTGTTGGCCAGCTACTCCTGGTTGTGGCATCTGACTTCAACTTCATAAAAAAAAAAAAAAAAGAAAAAAGAAAAAAGAAAAAAAAAAGACTTTTAAAAGTGGAAGTGAAGGAAGAATATTTTAGCCAAGGCAAATGAGGAGCAGGCACGTTATCTCACTGTGGTGTGTGCACATACACACATGCATGTGGTGTGACCACATCCTCAGCATCCCTTTGCACACACCTGTATTCACTCAATTTAGCTTCTGTGGATTCAGTCCTGAGCCTGCTCACTACCCATTAGGATGGCCAGTCACTTGTCTCCAAATAACAAGATCAGAACACACCACCCTATACTGCAATTTAATCTATATGTTCTATCTTATTTCAGCCTCCCCAAAACTGCCTTTCACCGTTGAGTTAGATAGCCAGAGGCTTCAACTTTCCTCCTTTTCTCTTCTGATATATAAGCTATTTTTTTCCAAAAACAACTATACCAAAACCACATTATGAGATGCTCTAAAGAAGTTGGATGCATTTAGATTTGCACCCACTCTAAAAAGAGAGAGACTTCAAGTTAATTTTATAGGCCCTGTGTCTTCCCCAAAGGATCTAGATCTTCCTCTATTTTAAGACCCCATAAAACTTTAGGTGGGGGCAGAGGACAGAGTTGAATTGGAAGTACTTGTCTAGCATGGATGAACCTTCATCCCCTGCAGCATCACACAACACAAAGCTTGACATGAATATATAACTTCATAGTGTAATTCAGAATCTCAGTCCAGGGGTCTCCAAATAAATCCCAGCCATATCCTTTCTATGTATTACTACAGTTGAAATTGGTTTTTGTTATTCTGTGTGTGTGTATGTGTCTGTCTGTCTGTCTCTGAGTGTGTGTGTGTCTGTCTGTGTCTGTCTGTCTGTCTGTGTGTATGTGTGTGTGTATAAAAACCAGAAGACAAACAACCTTGAGTGTTCTTCCTCAGGCAGCACATCTACCATTTTTGAATGAGGTCTCTTACTGGCCTAGAATTCACCAAGTAGACTAGGCTAGCTAGCTAATGAGTCCCAGGAATCTATCCATCTCCATCTCCCATGAACCGGGATTACAGGTGAGCAACACCATGCTCATAATGTTTTATGGGTTCTGGGGATGCAACTCAGATAACAGTGTTTGCAAAATAAACACTTTACCACCTGGACCATTGCCTCATCCAAGTTTTATTATAATTTTAAGTGGTTGAGAAAAATAAGACTAATAATCCATAACATGTGAAATTTTACATTTCAGTGTTAACAAATAAAGTTTTATTTAAACATTGCCATGCACATTCATTGTCTTACTTTCTATGTACAACAACAGATTTCCCAGAGATCAAATGGCCTGCAAAGCCTAAAATATTTATTGTCTGGTTCTTAATAGAAAATGTTCATAGTAGCTCTAGTGTGATGGAAATATCTTACCAAACTAGACACAAAGATTTTTGTTTTGTTTTTTGTTGTTCTTTTAGATCTTGTAATCAAAGAGGAAAAGAAAAAAACATCTAAATGTCAGTGGTTTTGTTCTTCTACCCCTTAGCCTTTTCTCTTTAAATACAGCACAGTGGATTTTTAAATGACCCATATCTAGAGCAGTATGCCCTGCCAGTATATTTGAGAAAAATGAAAGTCACTACTAAGCTGAATATAAACATTTAAACTAGGAAGTAAAGAACTCTCTTTGGGGATGAGATACTTGTTTTAATACAAATATATTTCTGTAAACTATAAAGTGTCCTTGAAGGGACAATTTTCTCTAAGTATGACTGTTCATTCTGAGAGGGAGTTCTATAAATTTTTGCATAGGAGTGATCATACAAAAGTCAGTGTAGGATAGTACACTTGATATCCTTGGAGCTGATATACATTAAACATCAAGATTATACTCAAAATTTGCAACATACATGCAAGTATTGGTGGCAATTTTTTTTTAAAGTTTGCTCCAAATTGGATAGAAGCAGTAAACAGAATGGGTTTGGTCATAATCCACTAAAGACAGCCAGGTTCGGTGGGGCAGGGAGAGCAGCAGTAGAAGCACCACTGTGGCCAAGAAATCTACAAGAAAGAAAGAGAGGAATTCCAGACCATTGCAGTGTCCTACAGGCACATCTTAGCTTATCTTACCTGCCCAGAAAGTACTAAAACTTTCAAATGACACATCCCACAAGTATGATCTATCAGTTTGCAGCCACTAAACTGATGAGTTTAAGATTTTGTTTTGTTTTCAGACTTAAAAGTTACATCCAAGAGATAAGCCATAATAAAAATAGCTAAGTATAGCTAGGTAGATATGACTTACATCTATGCTAAGCACAGAATCTCAAAGAGCTCAGGATTAAGGTAAAAGTTATACAGACCGCCTAGCCCACTGAAAACTCACATGCTATTGTTAGCTTTCACATTCAGATAGCTAATGCCATGTTCTCTGTCTTACATAACAGGATGGAGCTTCATAGTTTCTTAGCTATACATTCTGAATCAGACAGAATGGTACCCAAGAGACTAAAACTTGTCCTTTAAATGAAGGGAAAAAAGGTAGCTGTTACAATAATTTGTAATCAGAGTATAGAAATAGATAATGCAATGTAGTTTTCTAGTTACATAACAAAGGGATGTTTCTGAAAGAAAAATATTTAATAAAAAGACTTATCAGGGGAGAAAAGCCGACATTCTGGATTGTCACTGCCAACTTCCTGAAACTGGCTCATTGAAGGAAACTTATCTGTCATTCTCAATGCTCCAAATATCTTATAAATAAAATGTTAGGGTCAGACAGATGAAATCTTTGTCCCAGACAATATATGTAGGGATCAAAGTCTTACTTTTTATATTTTATTTATTTATTTTATAATTGAAATAGAACACTTTCTTCCTCCCTATCCTTCGTCCAGCCCATCCCAGACATCTTCCCTTAATCCCTTCCTATTCCCTTCATTCTCAAATTGATAGTCTCTTTTTTCTTTATTATTGTTACCCATGTATATATATGTATGTATGTATGTATATGTGTATAAGCACAAATATATTAAAATACAAACTGCTGAGTCTAATTGTGTGTGTGTGTGTGTGTGTGTGTGTGTGTGGTGTGGTTTCAAGACTGTTGACTCTACATTTAACAACCAACAGGGTCAGCCCTGGGAGAGACTAATTTTCTTTCTCATGACAGTCATTAGTTTCCTGTAGTTCTTTGTCTAGAGGCAGGATCCTCTGAGATCTCCCCCTTTCATATTAACATGTGCATTGATCTTGCCATTGTTCCAGTCTTAAATGTTTACATGGGCATTTCTAGAGTACACTGTTTCATAGCAGACTCCCTAGTATTCTGGCTCTCACACTCTTTCTGCCTCCATGTCTGCTATGGTCCCTGAGCTATAGATACAGGATCTATAATGTAGATATGTCTTCCAGAGTTGACTCCCTATAATCTATTGATCTCTTCATTGTATCCAGTTTTGATTTTTAATGATGGTCTCCATTTGCTGTAAAAGCAAACTTCTTTGATATGGGATAGTAGTATATCTAATTATTTGTGGATATAACAATAAGATTTAGGGTGTAGTAAAGAATTATGTTTGTCTAGCAAAGTGGTGGTGGTGAATTCTTTTCTAAAGTCCACAATCTCACTAATTCTGGGAAGCTGGCTAAGTTTTTAGCACCAAAAATGTTTTCCCTCCTGTTGAGTGTATCTTAAGCCCAATTAGACAGCTGTTGGTTGCCACCATGTGTCATTTAAGTGCCCAGTTTGCTTTGCAATCAATGTTATTATTAACAAAAGAAAACCCACCCATCCCTAGTCTATTGAATTAGAATAATAATTTTTTATAAAGTAGAAAACTATTATATAAAATACTAAAAAAAGAATTGCATTATTTATCTATGGTTCATAATACTAGTGTCCCTTGGTCAGGCATTAACTGTGGGTGAGACATGCCATATTTCAAGTACTCCATGAAGAGCCTTCTGGAATCCCATGCTGGATAGATCTCCATCATGTGTGTATATCAGTGAGGTGAAGAGATTATAAAAACACTCACAATCAGCCTCTAGTCACTCAAGTTGTTCAAAGTCAAGAAAGATTTGGAACAATCAACATAAATTAGCACATCTCTAATAATAATAATAATTCCAGGGCAACTCTGTTTAGGCCACAACAACAGACCTTCTGTTGAGTGCACTGGCCAGGGTGGTATCTGCCAAAATCTTTTCCATAGGCAAATGAGACTAATGAATACAATTTGCATGGGATAGCTTAAGTACATTTCAGCACCCTAGCCAGACTTCAAGGCTAACATTTTACTCTCTTTCTCTGTGTCTCTCTCCATTCACATGTCTTCTAGTTATTACAAAAGTGACCTCTCTAAAAATGACATCTAATTATGTTATCTTTCTGAGTGATTCCTACTATCTTTGTGATTGGTCCAAACATCCCCCTAGGGAACACAATGGTCTACTCAAGCTAGCTGGGACTGAACACTCCAGAATCCTTTTTTGACATGTCCCCTCACGTGGCTACTTTGTTCACTTTTGGCTGTATACTTTAGCTCAGCTAAAGAATAAGTTTCTCTCTCTAGATGACCATGGATTTGATTTCCCTATCCTTTTTTCTTTGTGAAAGCAATATACCTTCTGGACAACTGATAGCCCTTCAATATGCAGCTCAGATAGCCACACCTTTGAGACAGACTCTTATAAACCATTCAAATTTGTGTTAGAGACCTTAGGAATTTGCACCACTGCTAATGCTAGAAAGACCACAAGCGTCCTTCAGGGGCAGAACTATAGCTTCTTCATCGTCAGTCCAGTGTCCATCAGATGTTACTATCTATGCAACTTAACCAATGTAAACATTGATAGCCATGGACTCTATCAGAATTACACAACTCACTTATGCTCGCTCATTTATTACATCACTATGGTTTTATCCACTTAAGAATTGGACAAAATTGAAGCAACTTGAGAATTTTTAATTCATGTATAAGAGGTTTTTACATAGACACAATATTTTTCTAAGTTCTTCAAATTTTCATTTTAATTTTGAAAACTTGGATTTTTCTACTAGGAACATTGACACAGAATTGCTGTCACAGAAATGGTAAATAGCTTTTATTCATTTGTTTTAATTAAAAAGCTTTGTTTTCATTTTATATACCAACCATAGTTTCACCTCCCCCTCAGCCCTCCACTTCCTCTCTTCCCCCTCCCCCATCCACTCCTCAGAGAGAGTAAGGCCGCCCATGGGAGTCAACACAGTACACATATCACATATTGAACATTATGTTTTCATTTTAGTTCTTCTGCTGATATAAGATAGAAACCCTGCTAAAGCTTCTCCTTTTGTTTTTGTTTGCTTGTTTGGTTGTTTGTTTGTTTGGTTGGTTGGTTGGTTGGTTTGGTTTGGCTTTTAAGACAGGGTTTCTCTGTATAGTCCTAGCTGTCTTGGAACTCACTCTGTAGACCAGGCTGGTCTTGAACTCAAAGATCCATCTGTTTCTGCCTCTCAAGTCCTTGGATCAAAGATATGCACCACTACATCCAGACAAAGTTTCTTTTTTAACAAAAAAGAGTCGAATTCAGGCTTAGAAACAACAAACATGAGAATTTAGCCAAGTGTAAGGACCCTGCTCCACACTCACTGTTTCCTTCCTCACAATTACTTTCCACCCATGACAACCAATGTTAATTTTTTACTAATAAACACATAAATATATACTTAAGTTGTAATAAATTAGTTTACAGAAATATTATTAATTATTATTATGGGTGGTGTGACTATCACAAAATATAAGACTAGCACCAAAATACATACATAAGGAAAAACATAAGCCTTATAAGGTAGGAGGCCTGAGGAGCTCAAAGGTCCCCACCCACTGGGTAAAGGTGATAAACAATAATAAAGTACTTTCTATGAATTATCAAAATATAGATAATAGCTATACATTTAACAGCTGTTATAAAAATAAGATAAAATAACATTCCCATAAATGTACATGACACAACCTCATTGTGACTACTAAAACAATGATCTTCAGGTCTGCAACACAAGACAACCAAAGGGTGGGTCACAAGGTCAAGGACAATCTGAGAACACAGTGAGATTAAAGCCAGCCTAGGCAACTTAATTAGACAGAGTCTCAAGACAACAAGTAATAAGAGGCAGGTGATATAGTCATAACAGAGAACACAGTAGCATGTGAAATGCCCTGGGTTGAGTCCTCAGCATGACACAGAAAGATGAACTAGACCAGCTTACCTACAGTAACCCTTCCAGCTATACCTCCCTGGTGCAATCTAAGTTAACTTCAATGAACCCTACTCACTGTGTTCATCTGTGTCCAAGAATTTAATCTTGCTCATTCCCAAACTTCTGTTAAAATAACAGAATATCTCAAGAATAGTGTCAATAACCAAAATATAAGAATTCTACCAGATATAGGAGCAGACTGAGGCAACTGGAGAGAATACTGGTAAACCCACCACTAAAGACAAAAGAAAGAAACGACCTCAAAGCACATCATAGGACCCCTACATCCTAAGCAATAAGTCAGAAGACCCAACTTAAGGGAACAGAAAAAAAATGTCAATTCAATTGTTTTAGGAAACTATGACAGGCTGGGTGGCTAAATCCTGCAGGGAAGGAAGGGGAAGGGATATCATTTTCACCTTCTCATTCCATACAAAGTGCAAAGCATTGACTAAAAAGCAATCTTTTACTAAAATATAACAGAACCACTAGTTTAATAAAAATAGAACTAAAACAGAATATCATTTTTTCTTCTACTTTTCTTATACTTTTTTCCAGAAAATTTTAACTAAGAATCTATATAATCCATAAATCAACCAGATCTATAGCATCAGGATCTATCTCCTCTCCAGATCCTAAATATCTTTATCATAAACATCCTAAATATGTTCTTGAAGGCTCTAAACTCTTAAGAAGTTTACTATAAGAAGCCAACATAACTTAATATTCCAAAAAGCCAGTGTTATTTGAAGGTCAAATGCTAGAAATGAAAAGTTAGAGATGAATAAACAGGTGTGCTCTGCTCTGCATAGGTGAGTGTGCACTAGTGGCTAGTCCCCTTAACCAGTATCCAACAACACCTTCACTAACACCAACAACACCTTAACCATTCACTTTAGCCAATACCAACAACACCTTCACCATTCCCCTTAACCACAATACTAACAACACCTTAACCAATACCAACCCCAGCAAGGATTATCTCAGTTCTTTCACTTCCTTCACACTTACTTCCTTCCCAACATTAAGACTAATACTAAACTGAGTTGGTACATTTTTTCAGAATTTTATTGGAGAAAAATGAGAGACTAAAGTTGAGGTAAAAAGGAAGAAATAAAAAATTAATGATTTTGTGGTGATTTGTTGCAAGCTACATAGTGAGTCCGTTGAGGTCTTCATATAATTTCATTATAATCTAAATTTCTTCTCAGTCATTCTTGGCTATTGCCAAGGGCTTCTTTTGAGTCTCATGTGACCCCTCAAGAAGAGTGGTCCAGGTGACAAAAATTTCAAAATAGAAGAAGTGCATGAAAACTTAAGGAAATGGATGCATATGTAAGAATTCAAGCCAGGAAACTAGAGGGACACATACTGCAATGAGGAATAGCAGTTAAATGATTAGTAGGCACCGAGAAAAAGACAGAAATATCAGTATTAAAGGAGAGTTTTCCTTAATCAGGGGTGCCGTGTGAGAACCAAAATGGGTGTTTCAAGATGGAGAAGAAAGTGAGGATGGATGGGGCTCACCATCAAAGCAAGAGCCCAAACTGAGCTTGAAGAACTTCTTCAACAGAACCATTCAATCATGGAAAAATAGTCTTTCTAACTTATGTAAACATTAAAATGAGGACGAAGGAGAAAGTAACTAATTTTGATTTGGGGGAAAACCCTACACTATATTAAGTTTAGAAAGGATTTTCTGAGTAGAACTCTTATTTGCTCAGGATTTAAGGTCAAAAACTATCTCTAATAAAGGGTTAATATTCAGTTTGCACAAAACAACTAACTTCTAAGAGCAAAAGGGCTGTAGAATCAAAGATCAGCCTTCAGATTTCAAGAAAATTTTCCTAGAGAGATTCATTAAAATATGTTCCCTTTAATAATTACAATGGCTTTTTTTCTCTTGAAAAAACCTGGGAAATGGCTAAAATGCTATGTAATTTATAACTTGTCTATTCAACTCCTCTGATTTAGAATACAGCCCCAGCCATTGTCTCCCCTACAATGACAAATGATGTTACCAGGCTCACTGGAGTGTACCTGGTTAACTGAAGCTGTAGTTGAGAATCGCAATCTTAATATGGGATTCCCAACAGACCTACTCTTTTCTGTCTGTGTAAACCTATTTCAAATTGAGTCAAATTCACAGGACCCTCTTAAGAAAGCTCAGACTACAAGCTGAAAACAGCAGTAGGATCCTTTAAAAGAGACAGCAGGAAAGACTTGGGTCTTTTCCTTCATCATCAGACAGAGGTTCAAATAATAACTAAGCAAGTGTAATTCAGAAGATGTATCTGCACGTGTGAGCAAAGCCCCAGCCTTCGGACTGTGTGATCACCACACTTACTGTCATGAAACAGCAGAGCTGCTGTGACTCGTACCACAGATTTCTTTCTGGCAAGGATTTCTGCAGAGTCCACTCCTGACAGGTATGGCAAGAAATCTGAGTAAGGCAAGAGCAGCAACCCAATGAATCAACAGGAGGATGAGTGAATAATCATGATCACCCACAGCAATCTTGCCCCTAGGTAGGCAGGAGCATGATGGATGGATGGAAGGGTGGATGGTTGGATGGATGGATGGATGGTTGGATGGATGGATGGAGAAGAGAGAGCTTCAAAGAAGAGCTCAGTGCACTGGGAAAACCAGACACAAAAATCTCACAATGGCCACATAAATTATTGATGTTCTCATGGCTACAGGTTTCATACAGAAAGCATAAATGAAAGATTAATTTATTTTTTATGCAAATCTCTTATGGAGACTGTCATATGAGCTAGATCTCCCAGGATGACCAAGAAAAAAAAAAGCATGCTAAGAAGATGAATAACTCAGAGGCAAGACATTTGCTACTTGGAGTAATGAAGGCTTTCAAATTCATTGATGGCCTTTTTAAATGAGTCTTCTGTAGATATGATTTTTCAAACTCTTTGCACAGACAGACCTACTACCTCCCACTGAAGGAATAACAGAAAACTGGGTATGGATTTGACTTGAGGGAAAACTCTATCCCTTGGCCTATGTCTTTCCAAATATGCAAAGGGTAGTAATAATAAAGGAAAAGAAAGAGCTCTTTTGGGTAGAGAATCTTCAGCTTAAAAATTCATTATCTGGGCAGAGACTTCTACTGTAGATATAGAGTAGTAACAATGTTGAGTTGGAAGAACACTCTTGGGAACATTCTGGAAGAATAAAGAGTCAGGCTGTCTAAGGTCATGCCTTCTTCAGCTCTCTATAGAGCACTAAAATGTGTGTGTTTACATATATCATATATGCATATGTGTATATATGTATATATTGTCTATATAGATTGTGTGTGTGTGTGTGTGTACATGCATACATAGTGATCCATTTCCAAAGCCCAGCATTGATTCTCCCTTGGCAAAGATTTAACGAAGATGTTTGACAAAATAGTGGTTCAGCCATGGGCTGGTTGGCCTCTGTCCAAGGCAAACATCTGAAGGAAGACTGTCCTCTCCCATCATCCTGGAAAACTGAGGATCACCTGCTGAATGGGACTACCAGCATTCTCTCACTGTTTCTCTATGGGACTTCTAGGATAAAAGTTATATTGTGAGCCATCAGATGAGCTGCTGATGTTATAGCAAGGGAGAAAAGCAAGTGGGATCATGGCAATTCCATAAATGGGAGCGACACTGCTCTCTTGAATTGAATGAAATTCCTTTCTCTCTCTTTGAAAGTCAAAGAAAGGATTTTGGAAGTAATGAAAAATGTAATAGGTAGGTCAGAAGAAAAACCACATGGGCCACCACTACCTTCTACCACTGAATTTGAGCATGGTCTCATGCAGGTCATTCTGCCCCATTGCAACTATTTCCCAGAATGATGTTTCCACTTACCTACATTTATTTTAAAAGACTGTGACTCTGACACTGACTCAAGGAAAATAGAAGAAAGAAAACCCTTGTAGTTTAAGCTTAAGACTCAGATAAAAACGTCATTCATTCATTTATGTATTAAATAACTATTTTGATTTTTTGTTTTATAACAGAAATTGTCCTAGACATTGCCTCAGACTTAATGAGTTGGTTGTTTTTTGTTTGAAAAAGAATTTGAGGGAGGTTTAATAATTCAGTACTATGAATATTAGTCTTGAGGGAAAAAAAGTAAGCCAGGCATCCAGGCACATAGGCACACTTGTACATTCACACATACACACATACACATACACACACACACACACACACACATCATCATCATCATCATCATATATATCAGATTTACAGGTTAGCTATTTACTAAAGACAAACCACTAATTTACCTCTGCATTTCCTAGCAAGCAATGCAGAGAGAGAGGCTTGGTCTATTTCATAATTTTCTCGGTAACACACAAATAGCATCAAAGCTATTTCCAATGCTGAGATCTGAATATTTAATGTCAGCTTGACATACTTAATACTTAAACTACAGAAACTTAATTCAACAAACATTTGCTCACACCTACTCTGGCCAGGCCCTATGCCAGGTATTTAAATAAGCAAAGTGAGTAATAGCTAGCGTGTGTTCCTCAAATCTTCCCTCAGCATCAACTGCATATCAGGGATCCCAGGCTGTCAGTGTGGATTCCTCCCACTCTTGAATATGTCCCATGGCCTTCGAAGAACAAATGACAAAATAACCTTCTAGAAGTGTTCTTAGTATAGGAGAAATTCTAGCAGTGGATTGAAGCTAATGACACTGAGATGTAGCCATGAAAATAAGAAATAAGGGTTTCTCTGAGACACAAATCACTCTCCAGCTGTCCCTGAACATATAGCTGGAATAAAGTTCATAGACATGCAACTGTTTTTAAAGGAATTGTTAGGAAAAACTAATTTGTTGACCTTATGATGCTAGAATTGAGTAGTGCAAACCATCAGTCCCTCACAGCAGGAGCAAGCCCTTCTGTCCTGTCTGAAGTGTTAGGTCCCAGCCCAAGTGGATCCATCTCATCTAGCAGATTGGGAAACAGAACCTGACTGAGAAAGGATGCTGCTCCCAGAAGTATAGCTAGGCTGACCTTTTGGTGAGAATGTTTCTCTGGTCCTCACTTTCCAAGTGAGAAATCTCATCAAAGTCCTTTCATGAAAGTGAGTCGTGGAATTATCAAATGACTGACTCTAAGCTATGCAGGATTGAGTGGGGACAGGGCTGCAGATACAGTTCCTACATCCATGGGCTTTATTGGAGATTTCAATTACTGACCCACCTTGGATCTGTGGCTTCATGATCATGGCTCGTTTTGTCTGTATCCTCAGCAACTACCACATGCCATCAACAGGCATCATGGTATGCTGTTTCACATCAGGGTCTTGTAAACCAGAGCAGACGGTGTCATTGGAAAAAGACTATAAGGACTCTCAGCACATTAGAACATATAAGGAATACTGACAAAAAGCAGGGATGCATGGGTCCCACTCTGAATCTTGTAAGTCTGAATGGTTCTCATAATCAGTGACTGAAGACTATGGCTCTCTCTCTCTCTCTCTCTCTCTCTCTCTCTCTCTCTCTCTCGCTCTCTCGCTCTCTCTCTCGCTCTCGCTCTCGCTGTTGTTGCTGCTGCTGCTTCTAAGGATATTTAAGAATAGTTTAGTCAATACAAGCCAAGGCCAAGTTGAGGCAGGACCCAGCCCTTTCTGCCTATATTAAGGCTGAGCAAGGTATCCTACCAGAACCTGGTCTTCTGCTTCATGCTGGTGTGCTGATGTCTCAAATCACAACAGACCTCTGTTTTCATTGTTCTTAGAACCTGAGCTCCATGGGGATGCCCTTTACTATGTCTGTCCTGGGCTCTTCAAAAGAGCAGCAGGCCCTTTCCCCTGCTGACGTTAACACATTGCCATCTAGTGGTAGCTGTGGCTCTAGAGAAAGAGCAGACAGAGACTGCTGTCCCATGTCTAGCCCAGAGACACTTGACAGGGTGCTAGACCTTCAAGCCTTTTGAGTGCTGGGATGACCATTACTTGCAAAATATCTTCTGATTTCTCCTCCTGGGATGCTTACAATTCCATGATTGTATTTGGACAGAGCCCAGAGGTGGGAATGAACCCAGACACAGAATATTAGAGGCACAGCTTTGCAGGCTACAGAATCCATGTAAGACCCCCTGGCTCAGCCATGTATCAGGCACCAGACTTTGAATATATCATTTTATATCCCAAGCTAGCAGTCATTCATCTGAAGATGGGGGATAGCTTGCCCTTTTATATCGCCAAGAAATCCTTATTATATTAGTGAAATCACTAATGTGAATAAAGTTGTGGAGACAAATATAAATATGCATTTACCTGTTTTTGTATTCTCTAATATATAGGTTGTTACACATAATAAATGGACAATGAGTTAAGTATTTAAGATCTAAACTTATGAACTGGATTCCCATGATCATGAAGATGGCAAAATGCCCTTGGAAATGATAGCTTTTTGATGCAATGAGTAAAATTCACATCCCACTGAGAAGAGGCACACTGGACTGACCAAAAAGCTACCAGAGCAGAGAAAGCCTGAGAGGAGACCATCTGAGTCTTTTCAGCCAAATTATCCAATATCATTGGGCGAAGTCTGTGGGAGGATTTGAACTCTGGAGGTTCTAACCACCAAGATCCAAAGTATAGCCTCTGTCCCAGAAGCCCAGTAGAAAAGCAAGACAGGAAATTGCAAAGAAATATTTCTCATGGAAGCTTCTAGTCAAGAAGTGTGCTCTGCAGGCTCCACTTGGGGCTAGGATGCTTTCTGCTGCAGGACCCTCAAAGAATCATGCAACTTTGATATCTACCCAGTCATTGTGCAACTTGTTTTAAAACACACATTAACATTATGGGGAAGGCCAGACAAGCTAGTGGCGAACGTAATTTTCTAATTTTCATTGATCACACTGGTTTTAAGAGCTAGGAATCTGATGAAGGAGACTCAAAGGGAGTGTTGATAGTTCATTACGCTTCCTTTCAGAACATTAGCAGGTCCTCATAAGCTGTATCATGTGGGGACTCACCCCAAAGGCTGGTTTTAAAGAGAGCCTCAGGACAAAGCTCCTGACTCCTGAGCATAGAGTGCATCCCAGGAAGCCCCACTCTTTGTCCTGTGCTTCCAGATGATTCTGCTTCAGGTGATCCAGGCAGCACTTTGAGAAATCTTAGTCAAGAAATCGGTCTTCTAGGATTTGGCTGTTGAGGCACCTATTCTCACCCAGATGAATGAGATAAGCAATCTACTGAGGGCAGCTGAAATCTGCAGTGAGAAGCAAATTACCCTAAACATGTTGACTGAAAGGAACTCCCATTTAGCAAAATAGCCAGAAGTCTTGACATCAAACAGTAAGCAGAAGTCAGAACCCAAAGATATTGTCCAGTAGGTAAGAGAACTTGGCCAAGATGTACACTTCAAACACTGCATGACTGCAAATTTTCTGTGATTCTCCCTAAAGGAAGAGATGTCCATTGTGTTTATTCCATCATTAGAAAGAAAGAGCTTACCTTGCACTCCTCAGTACTTCTGCCACTCTGTCACTCACGGAATGTTCCAGCAGTTTCCAGGTTCCCTCAACATCATAGCCATTGCTGATACTTTATCCTCAACTACACACACACACACACACACACACACACACACACACACACACACACACACACACACCTTATGCTCCTTGGAACCTCATAAATAAGACTCAACTCAAATGTTTCTTTTATTGTAAGACCTCATATCATGACTATTTTTGAGATTTGTAAGTATTTTTAAACAACAACTAGTTACCAGTCATAGGCTAAGCATGTTGCAAAGATAATTAATAAACTACAACTAGGAATAATCAACTATAACAGGAGTCCAGCACACTATCAGTCACTGAGGTTCACCAGACCTGGTCATCTGCTTTTGTCAATAAAGGCAAGTTTACTGATCCATACAGCCAAGTACATACACTTATATATTGTCTGTTGTAGTAGCAAAGTGGAGAAATGTATGGCGTAGTACACTGAGTATTTACTAGCAGACTCTTCATAGGATACCTTGCTGACTCTGGTCTAGAAAGATGCCTAAGATTTTAATCATAATTTGAAACCAATCTTTCTAGATGCTCTATTAATGAACAATAGCATTTCTATTGCATCCTCCATTTGTATCTTGTCAACATCTCACTTAAGGCTTTATCTTTATATTCATATAGAAGCTTATGATTTATTTACCCAGCTTTTATAGAGTTCATACCAGTAAGACAGAGTTCATACCTTTCTATATGTAACAGCCAAGGCAATAACCTCAATATAGTTCAGATTAATAGTTATCAGTAAAACATCTTTAGAGCACAAAACCACAACATGAGTATGTGTTAACCATTCATGAAGTGTGTACCATTGTCCCGATGTACAAAGCACACTAGGAAGTGAATATAAACACAGGTTGGTGTTCTATTCATCAAGCATGTGCCTTTGAATATCACAGGGCCAAAAGATATATGAAATAATGTGCAAAGCACCAAAAGAATAAACATGGCACCCCTGGAGCTTAGAAAGCTAGTTGGTCATGTGAGAATAAATATGGGCCTAATTCAGGATGGGATCTCAGAGACAGAGTATTAAAAGAGGGATGGACATGTGACCTGAGTCTTGGAAGACAAGGATGAGATCATCGGGCAATGAAGAAATGCACCCACTGTCCACAAGAGAGAAGTTGCCCAGAGGCAAGAGTGCTGTGTTCAGACAACAGATGCTCAGTTCTTGTAAAAAGGTGATGGAGGAAGAGGAGGTAAGTTGACATTTTAAAGCTGAACCAGAAATGCAAAGAGGGGATTTAAAGAGGATTAACATTTTAGGTTTATATAATTGAACAATCGCTCATTTGTTGAATTCTGTTCTATTTCGGCTATATAATCAAATCTGTCCCTTTTCTGAGAACTCCATAGAAACAATGGCAGCCATGTTTATTGTCTTCAGCTTCCCTTCTGCGTTCGTTATAGAAATGGCAAAGAGAAACTAATGCCTATTTGTTGAATCACACTGAGTTGACATATTCTTCCCTTTACAAGGATAATATTTCCCAGAATTAAATCTTTGCTACCTCTGAAAAATCTTCAGGGCCCCAGGTCTATGTCTGAGATGGGGAGATAAAGGGATGTGAGGAGGCATGATTCCTCACAAGAGGAGCACAGGTGCATGAAAGACCAACACCTGGGCTGACATGGCACTTTGGAGAAACTGCTGAGGACACATGTCGGACCAGTCTGGCTGAGTCTATGTCTTCAGGCTGTGCCCTCCTGAGTCAGTGGGTGCCAGGCATGCCCTGAGCAGTGTTGAGAGGCTAATGACTCTTCTATGATGAGCAACTGACCTGGCATAGGTTCAAAAATTGATGGTAAGTGCTTCCTACCAGGAGGTCAAAAGGAAGGGACCCCCAGCAGCTCTGAGTTCTCAAAAGTACAAATTTAAAGTGGCTCTTGTCCCTCCACACCTTTCAGGCTGAATACAAATAACTACAAAAGTGACCTTTTCAGGGAGAAGAAATTACTGCCCTGTGGCTTATGCTCTATTAGACAGAACCTAATGAAGACAATGGATAGAATACAGGGACATTGCTCTTAGGGCTGGGAAAGAGATGATAAAGCTATGTACATGTGCAGGGACAGGGCTGAAAGGGGGTCCAAACCTCAGGCTAGGCCAGGCCACGGGCAGGAGAGAGTCATTTAGACTGCGGAGTGAGGCCGAGCCAGGAGAGACAGACAGACAGACAGACAGACAGACAGACAGATAGACAGACAGACAGACAGAAAGGTAGTCAAAATTCAACATAACAAGTATTTAGTTGACTGAATCCATATCTGGGGCCTCAAAGAAAAACAGTGGTTATATATCTAGAAAGAAATGTATCATTTACTATAGTTCACCAAAATAATTTAGTTTAATGTAATTTGTGATATTAATAAATCAAAAAATTATGTGCTCATCCAGATAAATGCTGTAGAGGAGCTAAAAGATTCAATCTTGAGTTATGAAAACCTGCTGAAAAACAAGAGTAGACAACCCTTCCAGACTGGGAAACATACTTGCCAATCATCAGTGCAGATGACCCCTCCTGACTGGAAAACATAGATGCCAATCATCAGCCAATCATCAGTGCAGATGACCCCTCCTGACTGGAAAACAACAAAGGGCCATTGCAATCGATGAGGTGAGGAAACTGTTATCTCCTATGAGTATTTACATTTTGAAGCTAATAACTAAGAAAAGTCATTCATATTTAGAGACAATAGATCTTAGACCTGAGACAGAAACAAGAGTTGTGAGTTTGCCTAGACAATCCAAGATAGACAACAGGGTTTATAGCTCTTGGGTGTTTGGAGATGGTGCCAGAGGAAAGAAAATATTCCAGAATATTCTAGAAAACATCATTCAAGTTCCCTGATAACTTCATATGTTCAAATATATGTTGATATAAATAGTAGAGAAGCCAGAAACTCAGTCTAATCTCAGGCTGCCTGATGTTTCATGTAAAACACCAAAGAAACACCAAAAAATAAATACAGAGAGGAATTCCAAGAAGAGCAATGGACAAAAGTTTAAAAAAACAATGAGAAGATTCATTCAAGTTGGATGCCAAGTTAATATGCAAATGCTAATAGTTTTCTCATATTCAAACAACAGTCAAATAGGAAACATAATGAAAGGGAAAATCTATCTACAACAGAAACAAACAAACAAAAATGAACCAGGTTTTGTAGCACATTCCTGTGATTCTAGCACGAGGCCGAGGCAAGAGGGTCACAAGTTCTTGGCCAGCCTGGGTTGCATGGCAAGAGCATCTCTCATTATTTTTTCTTTAAAAATAATCTTTAAAGGAGCTGAGAGATGGCTCAGTCAGTAAAATGTTCGTCTTGCAAGTCTAAAGTCCTGGATATTGGTCCCCAAACCACATTTGATTTTTATTTATTTTTATCCATATAGGTGTTTGCCTCATGTATGTATGTGTACTGCATGTATAACTGATATTCATGGAGGCCAGAAGATTATTCTCAATCCCTTGGAACTAGAGTTACTGACAATTGTGAGTCACCGTGTATGTGCTAGAAGCCAAACCTGGGTCCTCTGGAAAAGCAGTCAGTGCTCTTAACCTTTACTGAACCATCACTCCAGCCCCAGAAGAAAGTAGAATTTAAGAAGCCAGGAATAGTGGAGTATATTCATAATCCCAGATCTGGTAATAAGGAGACAGGCAGATCCTGGAGGCATCCCTGAGGCTCAATGCCAGCTAGATTCTCAAAACGAGAGAGGCAGAAGGAGAGAGAGAGGGAGGGAGAGACTGCAGATCAGCACCTGCCTGAAGTTTATCTCGGGTCTACACACACACACACACACACACACACACACACACACACACACACACACACTGGAAGTCACTAATAAAACAATCTGAGAATAACGAAAATCAAGACAAAGCGAGTACAGTCTATACGATCTACATATAGAAAACATGTATGATGCCATTTAAAGCTTAAAAAGAAAACATACTGGTAGAAGAAAGAGTACTGTGTTCTTCATTAAGTACACTCAGTATTATATAAACATTAGGTGCCTTAAATCAGTCTAAAATATAAGACACTGTCAATAAAAAAAATGGCAATCAGATATTTTTTAAGCACACAAGCACAGACATGTACACTCTGAAAGTTAACCAGGTCAGAGAAATCCCTCCCAAAGAGAAAAGGGTAGGAAGGGAAAGAGAAATGATGCGTGGAGACAAGCTCTGCTAGCTAGTTAACATTTTGAAAGCTATTAAAAGTTTACATAGTGCAATAAGGCTCACAAGCAGGTAAATCAATAGAATAGAATAGGTAAGACATAACCATGGGCCTTGTGTGTTCACAGGGAACCGTGGGAGTCAGTGAATAGAAGAAAAATGGTTTACTACATCGTCTTGTATCAAACCATGTGAACAAATGAAAAAATAATAAAATAAATCCACATCTCAAAGTAAGTTCTAATTACATCATAGATTTAAACATGAGAGAATAAAATCTAAAAACATCAGAAGTAAGCCAAGGAGGATTATTTTTATTCTTTCTGGGAGTCATTGACAGTATGGCAAATACTCATACACAAATATATAGAACCAAAAATTCTCACCTAGGAGACTATGTAAAAGTTATGACACCTGACCTTTTAAAGTCCAGATAAAAACTATCTGGAAAAAAAAATGCTTTCAACTCACAGGACAGGCAAACGATGAATTCTCTTACTCTCTTACTTGTAAAGAATGCCTGCCAACCACCAGTAAAGGATGGACGGAAGCCCAAAGCTCCTGGAAATGAAATGGGAATGCCCGTGGAACAATTGGTTAACTATCTCAATGTCACTCCTAGGATGGGAAATGCAAATTAAAACCACAATGAAACATCAGCACCTACTATGCTGGCAGACATCAAAGCATCTGCAAATATGGTGTGGGCCAGGGTGTGGAGAAAGAACATCCCATGCATGTCTGGATTGCCAAAACAGCCATGTAGAGCAAGGTGGTACCACCCATCGAAATGTTAGACACCCAAATCCTTTCATCCAGCAATTCTGCTCCTGGTAATAGATTTCATTTTTCTGAAGTGCGATGTGTTCAAATGTCTACATGGCAAGATTGTGCAAGCAAAACTGTGGGAAAAATAATGACCAATAGAGAACTATTGGAGTTATATCTTAATACAAAGTTATTGCAATTGTTGCAACAACTCCATATGTACTAATATATAATGGTCCTATGATACATTACAGATGAAAAGTAAGATATGAGAACTAGAGAAGAAAAATATATGCTTTCACATGCACAGATTATCTCTGAAAAAAAAAATTCCCAAAACCTAGTAATTGTAAATAAAGACAGAAACAGGGTGCCTAAAGAAAAAATGGGACGGGAAGGATTTTTTCTCTTACTGAGTGCTCCTTCTGTGTCTCTTAAGTTTTGTAGTACAAGCATTAGCTATAAAATAGAAATTTATTACTTTAAACATATTCCACTGCCATCTGTCTATGACAGTTATATTGTAAATGATTTTTGCAGACAGATTCCAAAGACTGAAAAGAATCTTCATTTAGTCTAGCCTCAACTTGAATGCCTGAATCCCCTATAAACGTTTCTGAAAATGTGGTCCACAGCCATGTCAGCATCATGTGTACATTAGAAATGCAGAGTCTTGGGCCCCATTCCAGACCCACTGAGTGAAGAAATTGGTGTCACTAAGCCCCTAAGTGGACAGTCAGCTTACAGGAAGTCTTTTCTAAGATACTCCTAGGTGGTCATCATTTATTCTTGGCATGAAAAGGAGACATCCCTCCTTTGAAACCCTAAGCACCATTTGCCAGAAAGTCAGATAAATAATTAATTGTCACTAATTCCTCTGAGACACAGAGCATCCTGAGGTGATGAACAGATGACACCAGCAAAGTGAGAAGGGGTCTTAGGTGGAATATACTTAACATAGAAAACATACTTTTACAGAGTGGAACCATTATTCTTCTCAAATATTTTCAATGTTTTTAGTTATTCAAGAAACTGTCACATCTTGGTGCAGATGTGCCATTCTCAGGCCAATTCTCATTATTTGGCCCTTTAAATTTTAGACTTTCTCACTGGTTTGGATATTATAATGCACCAAAGCTCTCTCCCTTTAGTTTCTACTAGCTGTTGCTCTTAGTTGCTTGATTCACATATATAAAGAACTGAAATGAAAACTTGTCCAATGAGCTACTGAGATGTTCTTCACTGGACAGGAAATGGGAGGGGCAGTTAAGGAATAAGCAGGCTGGTAAAGATGGAGCAATGGCCAAATCCAAACCAAAGCCATGTTTATTTTATAACAAGTAGCCTTCTAAATTAGAGAAGTGTTCCCAAGCAAACTGGCTAGAGATAGAAGGCTGAATAAAATGTGTCATAGTGTGTCCCTGATCTTAGAGAGATATATGCTCACTGCTGTAGGTAGCACCCAAATCATGAATGCCATGGTATGTGCCTGCAGTGAACCAAGCTGCTATGTGGGGTAAGGAAAGACAATTGCTTCTGCCCAAGAGTTTCCAACCTGGAACATGTAGGAAGATCCCATCTAGGAAGAAAAAAAAGAAAGGGAGAGAGGAGGGTGAAGTGGGCGGGGGGGGGGGACACATAGATATGGTAGTCTAATCATGTGCTTTAATATATAGAGAGCTCTTCAAATAATGCCCCCACTCCCCCCAAAAATAATATTCTAAACAACAGCTCATTGTAGAGCTGAAACTATAGGTCACAAGAAGATCCAGGGAGACTCATTACTTCACAATTTTCTGTGACCTTTGAGATTTTCCCATGAGTAATTACAGCTGTGTGCGCATATGCCAGCTCAGTTGCTCTTAGGAAAAATGGAAATGTAAGAATAAACAGGAGACCCAACTATACAGGGGGTAATTTTTTATCTGTTTGGTTTCCCGTGTTTATTTTCTTTCTGTAGTTTATATGTCAATCAGGTAAAATAACGCATTTAATTATTTCAAAAGTAATGGATGGTAAAGAGAAAACATGTTATGGTCTGTTTTATAGAAAGAATATACATATTAACATAAATCTTGATTTAGTTTTAAGATATATTGATATGTGCATTTAAAAATGACCTAAAAGGATATAAATAGCAAAACACTACTGGTCTAAATGGTCCTTCTTATTTTTCTTCTTCACACTTTCCTGTTTATCACTAGTCTCTCTATTTATTTTCACTGACCCACAGTCATAAAAATGCTTTCAAATAAATGAAAACAAAAAATACACCCATCTGCACATCGAAAGTAGAGTCAGCACAGCAGAGGGAGAGTGAAGGGAAGTGGGGAAAGAATGAATGCTGTAGTCTCATTGGGCCCAGGAGAGGCCAGTGGCAGGGAGAAGCAGAGGCTGTGCTCCTGGGGTGTGTGCTCAGAGAGCTCCAGATTCGTAAGCTTGAAGGAGACGGCACAGGTCACCCACTTCAGTCCTCTGGCTGGACTCAGATTCTCAAGGGGCCTTCTTTCCTCCAGCAGTATGGGGGATACTGATTCAGCCTTAAATCCTGGAACAGGAAATGAAGGCACACATCTGTACCACAGGGCCAGCCTGCTGCCTATGCTAACCCAGGTCCCTGAGTGGGCTTTCTAACCATTCCCTCCTTTCACAAATTAGCACCTTCTTAACATACACAAGGTTTTCAGTATACAAAAGGTTCAACCTTTTCTCTTTTCCCAAATTCTCCATCCTCTGTCCTCCCTTTGTAGGCCACAGCTATGCCTAGGACATGGCATTAGTAGGAATTTTCTCCAGCAAAGCCTTCTTCTACAACCTAGGACTCGTTTGTACTTACAGAGAACCACAATACCCACAGGAGAGAAATCACATTCACAACATCTTGGTTGTGGATCATCTGAAAGGACATAGCCTTTGCCGTGAGTTCCAACTCATGTAAGATTGAATAGGAACACTCCCCTGCAGCCAGATGCATGTATTACTCACCTCCTGCCCAAGTGGGTGGAAGGGAGTCTGCCACCATGGTGTTCCCATGGGCTTTGATATACAAAGATATTCCAGTAAACTCATAAAGCAAAGCACCCCTTTGAGACATGAGGCAACTAAGTTTAAAAGAATCTACTTGTGGGTGGGCATGAGGCAGTAAAATTGCAAAATCCCTAAGGGGTACCAAGTAGGTAACTGTAACCCAGAAACACCTATACAAGTGGAAGACAGGAAGTCACCATACAGGCAAGAACCCCAGGTCAGGGAACAACCACCCCATGGAACACTCAAGACTAGCAGTCTTCATCTCCAAGCACAGTTATTTGAATGCCCCTTTGCTCCACAGAGAAACCGAGAAGGAAGTATATGCATACAGGATGTGAAAAGGGATCATGGCTCACCTTCTAAATATGAACTCATATCAATATGTGGGATAGCAAGCAGAAATTATTCACAGTGTACAGCACAACCACCTGGAACATGCCAATAAGTATCAGAGAACCTTTGCCACTGTGAGGCTTGTCCTGGGCATTTGATAATTTTAAAAGTATCCCCCAACTGATTACTGCACACCACTGAGCTAGAGAAACACATGTCTAATAAAGGACCCCTACACCTATTGAAGAGACTTTGAGCAGGCACGGGGTGGGGGCTGAGACCTCAGTTCAGCCTTTCTAATTTACTCTTCACTCAGTTGCCAGACAGATTATCTTAAAATAGACCCCTCACACCTCACTCTACTGCCTAGAGTCACTGAGAAGTTTTAATGGCCTGATGCTTTTAGTAACTAACACACTTGCTATTTCTATCCTTGGTCCAGCCCTACCTTCTTCTACCTGTTCCTGGTCTCTGCTCTCTTATCGCAGCCTGTTTCCTAGGTGTTGTATTGCCATGATTGCAGGGCTCTGCTTCTAACTGATATTTCTTCCTGTCCTCCTAGATCAGACTCTTAAGGCTTTTTCGAGCCTGCTTGCCATTGCTCCTCTAGAATGGACATCTTTCCTCTATTCCCAAGTACAGAACACTCTTTCCATAGGCTACTACAATTTCCAGAACACTTTGAGCACCAGTGGCTGAAATGATCAATTCCTATGCCCCCAAATAAAAGAATCCCTTGATGCTAAGAGTCCTGTTTATCCATAAGAACCTAAAACAATATACAGCCTGAAAGGCAGGGCCATAATCATAAGACCAGAATGGGCCAGGACAAGATTATAAGTACATATCAGAATGTCAAATTTTTTAACTATTGAAAAGGTATGTGAGTCAAGCAAACCTCCTATTAAAAGAAGCCCACTTTTCTTTTAAAAAAAATGGTTTTTTTCAACAATCTAGAAGATTTTCCTCAACTTTAAAATGTAGGAATGAAGCTCTAGGCTTAAGACTTACACATACCCAAAATAATTCTTTATCAGAAACATCTCCTGGGCTGGAGAGATGGCTCAGAGGTTAAGAATACTGACTGCTCTTCCAGAGGTCCTGAGTTCAATTCTCAGCAACCACATGGTGGATCACAACCATCTATAATGACATCAGGTACCCTCTTCTGTATACTGTACACATAATAAATAAATCTTTAAAAAAAATTTTTCGACAAAACTTTCTTAATTCCCCAAGCTAAGAGCTGTTTTTGTGTGCTCCCGAAGGAACCTGCAGGTATTTCAAAGTCTGCACTTAGCACTTAGACAGGGCACGGCCATGGTCCACTCCTAGGGCTGTCTCTCACTATACTGACAGTGTATTGAGAACCCAGACTGCATCTTAGGCATTTATATAGAGCCAAGCATAGGTCAGGCCCTTATCCACAGCCAAGAATGAATTCATGAAGCAGGTGATCATAGAATAAAATACTAACCAGACCAGACATTCACCCTTTGCCTCTCCAGGCTAAGTGTTTCATCAGTGACCTTTGGAAGACAGGGTAGCAATTAACAGCAATAATTGAGATAAACTCTAGTCACACCTATGTATTTGATGATTTATTACAAATACGTGTTATGAAAGGAAATGAAATTGCTTTTTTTCTTTTTTTAATTATGATTAAAGTCTCATTTTTTTTATCCATGCATCCCCTTGTTCAAATTTCCTTCCACCTCCCACCCCTCCAGTCACTCTCTCTTCTCCCCATCTCTTTATTTCCTCCCCAGCAAGGGCAGGAGGTCCCAAGGTCTCAAGGTGGCTTAGTTTAGCATCCATGCCAGGCAGATCCGCTTTCCTCACCCCAACATCAAGATTGGATCAGGTGTTCCTCTGGAGGGAATGGGCTCCAAGGTGCCAGTCCAAGATGTTTCTGATCCCAAGCTGTTCAGTGGTTGTGATTTGCAGCTTGGGAATGCTTTGCTTTTTGTTTAAAGAGTCCATTAATGAGTGGGTACATCCCCTGCTTATCTTTTTGGGTTTGTGATACCTCACTCAGGAGGATATTCTCCAAATCTATCCATTTGCCTGCAAATTTTAGGATATCACTTTTTCTTACTGCTGAGTAGTACTCCATTTTGTAGATGTACCAGTTTGTTAATCCATTCTTCAGTTGAGGGGCATCTAGGTTGTTTCCAGGTTCTTGCTATTACGAATAATGCTGCTATGAACATAGTTGAGCTAATGCCTTTGGAGTGTGAATGTGCATTTTTCGGGTATACACCCAGAAGTGGTATTGCTGGATCCTTGGGGAGATTGATTCTCAGTTTTCTGAGAAACCGCCATACTGCATTGCAGAGTGGCTGAACAAGCTTACACTCCTACCAACAATGGAGGAGTGTTTCCCTTGCTCTGCAACCTCTCCAGTATAGGCTGTCCTCTGTGTCTTTTATCTTAGCCAATCTGACAGGTGTAAGGTGGTATCTCAAAGTTGTTTTGATTTGTATTTTTCTGATGGCTAAACATGTTGAGCACTTTTTCAAGTGCCTTCCAGCCATTTGCAATTTTTCTGCTGAGAATTCCCTTTCTAGTTCTGAACCCCATTTTTTGATTGGGTTATTAAAGGTTTTGGGTTCTAGCTTCTTGAGTTCTCTATATATTTTAGAGATCAGTCCTCTACCACTTATAAGGTTGGTGAAAATCTTTTCCCATTCTGTAGGCTGTCATTTTGTCCTATTGACTGTGT
The DNA here is from genome assembly GCA_004025045.1 of Sigmodon hispidus. Lineage (NCBI taxonomy): Eukaryota > Metazoa > Chordata > Mammalia > Rodentia > Cricetidae > Sigmodon > Sigmodon hispidus. Next base: position 43,771 of record PVIH01004897.1, on the reverse strand, counting down.
CCTTGGCTTTACAGAAGCTTCTCAGTTTCAGGAGGTCCCACTTATTGATTGTTGTTCTTAGTGTCTGTGCTACTGGTGCTATATTTAGGAAGTGGTCACCTGTGCCTATGCGTTGGAGGGTATTCCCACTTTCTTTTCTGTCAAGTTTAGTGTGGCTGGGTTTATGTTGAGGCCTTTGATCCACTTGGATTTGAGTTTTGTGCAGGGTGGAAATTGCTTTTTCCATCCTGGAATTACAGTTTTCATAGGCACCTTCTGCTATCTTAACAAAGTCTTTCTCTCCTCAAAATAGATGACCTTCCAAGGTACTATTGAGAAGGAGCCAACACTGAGCTTGTGAGATGATCTCATTGAAACTGTGGAATTGAGTTACTTCTGGATAAGAGGAGGTATCTCTCCTATTCATCCCTTCATTCCATAAAACAGGAAAGTTTCTGTGAGTGAAAATATCTGGGTAAAATGTTTCCCTGACAATGAATGCCAAAGGTAAGCCTCTGAATGATGACAGAAGCAATTTATAGACAAGATTAAAAGGACCCCTTTTGCTTCCTGTAGTAGTGGTCCTCTTGTGATGTGTGGTGATATATATTTAATACAAATTAGTCTGGAATATCAGAGTCAACCAGATCCACACCTTTAATCCTAGCTTTAGGGATGTGGAATGAGGAAGTTAAGATGGCTGAACCAAGCCACTCCCTGACCTTCGTGGCTTGGCTCTGTGGTTGACTCTCTGATATTCCAGACTAATTTTATTAAACGCATATCACCACGGTGATCTGTTTGGGGATTTTTGTTGTTTGTTTGTTTCTTTACTTGTTTTTTTTTTCCTCTTCCCATCCTCTGTCAGTTCACTCAGAGAGGTTCTGAAATTGTGCAATTGGCAGATTGTAATAGCCTGCACCCAGGGAGGGGCAGAGGAGAGGACCCAGTGAGTCACAGACCACAACAAAGCCCTTCCTGGCATGTGGGACTTCCTTGGCAAACCTAGAGGGTGTAAAATTGACAACAAGACAAGGATCATCTTTGTTATTTGTCAACAAATGACCATTGCAGTCTTGGCAGGTTGACAAGGAGAAGCTTCAGGCCATTAATGTGGGAGCAGATAAACACAGCAATGAAAAACCCCATTCTTCAGATGACCAACTAATATACAGGTGGGTCCACAAAGTTGTTTTCTCTGACCCCACTGACCTATTTCTCATGTTCAGGCAAATAGGCTGACCCTTAAGTAGCCATGGGATCCTCATATAAATATGGATAGTTGACTAACCTTGAAATAAAACCTAAAATCTGACACCATGAGCTCCCAATGACTTTAGGTGAGTCATGTGATGTTTGAGCATTGGTTCTGTGTATCTATAAAATACAAGTGGTGTCTGCCAACCTATGGAATTTGTAAATATAAACCAAGACGATGGAAATAAAAATAGGTTACACGAACAGAGTCAAGTATAAATAGCAATGTTTTTAATCATCGTTACTTGTAGAATAATAATGCATATCCAAAGATCAAATCCAGAGACTAGATAGAAGCTGATTTAAATGCATTGAGTACATAAAAATGTTATTGTTAGGCTAATGTTGACATTGTGTAATGTTTGTTGTCTGTTCTATTTCCAAAATGAAACAATTATAGAAAGACAAGACCTCCATTTTTCTGCAAAGAGTCTCCATCCTAGGCCATTTATTTGCACAGCCCATAATTAAGCCTTAAGTTCAAATTTCCTTTCGGTTGGCCTCCTCAGGATGACTAGACAAATCCTATGATGGTCATTGCGAAAACAAATACAACCAAGACATCTGTGTTTCCCACTCACAGTGGGATGAGAGACAAGGGAAGCATTCAGAGCACTCTATATAACAGGTGCTTGTGCACAAAAGATACAGAATAGGAACAAACGATTGGGACCAGTCATTTCCTCTTGTGAAATCAAGGAAGCTTCCTGGAGTAGGTGATTCTTAAGCCAAGTCATAAAAGATAAGTCTTCAGCTACAGGATAACCAGGAGAAATGTCATGAGAGAAACTGTAGAGGTCTGATATGGTCTTTATGTTCAGGGAACTCACAACTGATGTGACCATGAGAGTACTGGAAAATGGGGCACAACTGAGGACACACAAACAAAGAATAGAGATCAGATCCCAACATTAGTGCTAGCAGTGAAGCCAGCCTGCATCCTGTAGGCAATAGGGACTTGGGGAGATGTCTTAACTATGACATGATTGGGCTTTTACTAGAAAATTCTCTCAAGATTCTCTTAGATCAGGACTTAGAGAAAAAAGGCTGAAAAGACAAAAAAGAGTGATTTTTCAAGTCTCTTTTTTTTGGGAGGGAGCATCAGAACTTTTTTTCAGACCAAAGTGCAAGTGAGCTCTCACATTGCGAATAAGATTGAAAGTAGAGCTAGTTAGAGCTTTCTTGGTCGAAACAGGAGTCCAAGGTCCAGAATAAGGCCTCAAATGCCTGAAATCTCCTCAAGATTTCAAGGCCTTAAGGAAAATGACATGTGCCACCATGTTAAGAAAACAACAGATAAGCACAGATGAGTGATAAAGAGGAGCCAGACACAAAACCAAACCTACGGCTCCTGGTGATGAGTCCAAGGAAGGAGGCAAAGAGAATAAAGGTAGTACCACTGAGAGTCCAGCCATGTTAGCTGATGGCAAGTGATGCCTCTCACTCCTGTAGGACTGAGGAGGGTGAGCAACAAACAGAGCTCCAGTAGAAGAACATGTTGGCTCCTTTGTTACACCAGATAGAAAACGACTACTAGGTGACTATTGGGAGAGAAAATATTTGGCTGTCAGGAGTGGGACCAAGAAAATGCATGGGATCCCTCTGCAGGCATAAGAACACAGATGAGGGAGAAGAATTATCCAGACTCCTCAAGAGTCCACATGGCTGAGAAGTAGAAGTTGAAGAGGAGATAGTCAGAAGAAGGAATACTCCAAACTCAGAAAAGAAAGGAAAGGAAAATCTGAAGAAAACTGAGGCTTCCTTGTAAAACCCAGCATCAAATAGTATTCTAGCAACCAAAATCCATCAAGCTGTGAGGCAAGCCAATGCCACCATGGCTGGAACTGAAGTGCTCAACTGAGACGAAGATGCATTTGCTTTGGTTTTTTGGCAATTCATTCCTTTCATATCCAGAGCCAAGGAAGCATTGCTCAATGTCTCTTGTGCCATATCCTTGAAGTAGCTCAGAATCCAGTGCTACAATTAGTCAATCACCCAGCTTGGGCTCAAGTAGCCCCTCCAAAATGCAGGCTGAAATATAATTACCATCATAACAGAAGGCTATGCCACTGTGAAAGAATTAATAATGCCTTTACAGAGAGAGTGGATTAGTCATCTCAAGAATGGGTTTGTTTTAATGTGTGTCCCTCTCGTATCCATCCTCTGTCCCCAAGTGCTCACATGCCCTTCCTCTGTGAGATTCTGAAAGATTAACCTCACCAGCATATGCCTTATGACATTGGGTGGCCTGGCCTCCAGAGCTGTGAATGAAATAAGCACCCACCGTTATGGTTCACTCAGCCTGTAATAGTCTCACAGCAGTAGTAAATCTATTGAGACAATCCCTAGGAAGGGAGTACTGGGCTGCAGACACTAAAGATTTAGGATGTCTCATAATACACCTGGTCCAGCTACATTTGTATTTAAGTGGTCAGTTGCATTTACTGTTGAATGGTTTATCATAACATTACATATGTCCAGCCTCAGAAATCCCTCATCACAGAATCCTTCCCTGTGGTCAAGTGGTAGCTAAACTAGTAAAAGACTCCCAGACTCACAAGGTTGACCATCTTCAAAACATTTCTGACTTGTAATAGTTTTTCCTTGTTAAGCTGAACTCTCTTCCTTCCAGTATTTTGTACATTACTTCTGCTTCTTAATGCCAGACGGAGCTACTTTATTTGAAGATAAATATCCTAATCCTCTCTCTCTCTCTCTCTCTCTCTCTCTCTCTCTCTCCCCCCCCCCCATCTGTCTCATCTCATCTCTTTTGTTTTACTTCTTGAACATGGTTTTAGATATTTCTTTTCCATCCCTAATAGCTCTCTACTAAACAATGTGGTATTGCTTAATATTTTAGGGCACCCTATAGAGACAGATGCCGTAGGTTTAGAGTAAACATATAGTAACCACAGAGTGCTAATCCAGAGATGCCCAGGCAGCCTCCATCTGCTCCTCCTCCTCCTCCTCAGCCATCATTTTCTGACTATTCAATCCTCTCCTCCGTACCCAGCTCTCCCTGGAGGAGGTGATCACAGCCATCCAGAGTTTCCAGTTAATAGTGTTTCTACCTTTCTCAACTCCATCCTTCATCTTCATCTTGAAAAGTTTGCATGAGACACTACACATATGGACTACTTACTATGGGTAGATGCTGGGAAGGGTGAACCTTCCGGTAACTCATCTGGTATCATGTCAATATTGCAAGACACTGACTAAGCTGGTTCAAAGCAACAGGGAAAACAAGCATGTAAAGCCATGTATGGAGGCGCATGCTGCCTGAAATCTCTGCACAGGGGATGCCAAGGCAAGAGGAGCAGAGCTAAAAGCCTGCCTGGGCTACAGAGTGAGACCCTGGCTCAGATAATAATGATAATAAATAATATTGTTAATTTTATGTTGTTTGTATGCTAATGTGATAATCACATCTGGGTATTGGAGTAAATAAATTATTCAAACTAGTTTCACTACTTCTAAATCTCTTTGGTGTGACTCCTAGAAAAGTTAAGATCACTTATCTGGCTTGCATTCTATTTCCCTAATGCACTTATCTACATCAGAAGAGTGGAAAGCCTCACTCTTTGGTTAAGAGCATATTCCTCAGAAAGTAGCCTTTCACTTAGCATTGGATTGGATTGGATTGGTATCTGACAGGCAACAGCATGTAAGTGATACTCTTCTGTGTATTGTTTTTTACACTTCTCAGCATATGTATGAGGGGTATTCTTATAAACAAATGAGATAAGCACTTATCTCCATATTCATAAGTACATGTATCTTTTTATCTAATGCATTACAATATGTCATAATATTTCACAAAATGTATCACACCTGAATAAAACTGTGTGTATTCATATGATGAGTCTTCCTTAGTAGCGACAGCTTGGGATTTCAAAGATAAGAATCCTACAAGAGACATTTTTTTCTGTTTTGCTAGGACAATTTTTTCTGCATATCATAAACAAAAGATCAAAGAATAATTTAAAGTTTGGAATCTCCAAACAAAAACAGAAGCTCGTGAATTAAAATAAAATTTTGGCTCAAAGATCATTGAGTTTACTATTTCCTGATACTAATAACAATAATGATGTATATGATATCACATTGTATTTAACATATGTGAGTCATATCAGTGAAATTCTTGTCACTATAAGAAATCATTTGAGCAGAGCACCTTAAGGGCAGGAAGGGTTTATTTTGGCTCCTGGTTTCAGAGGCTGTTAGTCCTTCAAGGCAGGGATGGCACAGCAGGGGTAGAGGATAACAAAGACTCTTCACATCGCAGAAGATCAGGAAGCAGAGGGAAGAAAGCAGAGCCAGGCTGCAGCCCTCAAGGCCTGTTCCTATTATCATATGTCCAGCAGCGAGACCCCACACCCTAAACATTCGACAGAATGCCCAACTAGTGCCCTAGAAAGGGACTGAGTTCTGAAACACATAAGCCTGTGGGGGACATTTCAGATTCAAACATGGATAGCATGGATGTGTATAATCCTAATCCCATATCCAGCTATTAAGATGGTAGTGACAATGTTTTTATGCCTCTCTCCTAGGAGAAAGGTTTGAGGCTCTGGGAAGTTACTAGAACCCAGAACTTCTGAGCAAAGGCTTGGTGATCTTCTAACATGAATTGTGGAAGATACTTCAGACATGCTGGTTTTAAAAACAATTCTGACATTTTTTTTCTCTTTTCCTTTTTCAATATTATATGTAATTCGAAGAGTTTCTTGCTATACACATCACATCAGTTACTAGGTTTGCTAAAGTGTCCCAGGAAAGCACATGCTACAGTGTTGGTCATATATAGTTCTTCTGTACATAATTTTCCCTCTCTTTACCATCACATACCAAGAAAATCCTTTTGTTAGAAAAGACCACAAAGTGCTCATTTGTCCCTCTTCTTGGCTGATGTCCTTTGCGGTCCTTTTGCGGAGCTGTTTTGATGCTTTGTAATCTTGCCAATGCTTTCATCACATTGCTTTAACTCTCTGTAAAAAATAGCTGTGTTTTCAGTTCTCAAGATTCAGGGAAAGATGATTACTGTATTTCTTATAGTATGCTCAAGAATAAACATATCAGGCTGGGAAATGGATCAGTGAATGAAGTGTGTGCCACACAGTCTGAGACCTCAGTTCAGATTCCCAGCACACAAGCCACAGCAATATAAAATACATTGGGATAACTCTAAACAAGCAAGGGAAAGACCTGTATGACAAGTCTTTAAATAAAGAAATTAAAGAAGATATCAAGAGATGAAAAGATTTCACATGTTCATGGATCAATAGGATTAACATAGTAAAATTGGCCATCTTACCAAAAGCAATCCACAGCTTCAATGCACTACCCACTAAAATATCAATATAATTCTTTACAGACCTTGAAAGAATAATACTCAACTTCATATGAAAAAAAAATAAAAAACACAAGATAGCTAAAACAATCCTGAAAGATAAAAGAACTTCTGGAGATATCACCATCCCCGATTTCAATCTCTACTTCAGAACTATAGGAATAAAAAATAGTAAGGTACTGGCATTAAAAACAGACACATAGATCAATAAGATCAAATCAAAGACCTAGACATAAATCCATACACTTACAGATATCTGATTTTTGACAAAGAAGCCAAAATTATACAATGGAGGTGGGAGCATCTTTAACAAATGATGCTGGCATAACTGGATGTTGGCATGTAGAAAAATGCAAATAAATCCACATCTCTGCACAAAACTCAAGTCCAAGTAGGCCAAAGACCTCAACATAAATTCAGCTACACTGAACTTAAGAGAAAAAAAAGTGGAAAATAGCCTTGAACGGATTGGCACAGGAGACAACTTCCTAAATTGTACACCAGTAGCATAGGTACTAAGATGGGAAATCAATGAATGGCACCACCTGAAACTAAGAAGTTTCTTCAAGGCAAAGGACACTGTCAACAGAACAAAAGAGCAGACTGCCAAGAGACTAAAGATCTTCATCCACCCCACATTCAACATGGGGCTTGTCTCCACAATACATAAAAAACTGCGGAAACTAGTCAAAACCAAATGATCCAATTTTATAATAGAGTACAGACCTAAACAAAGAATATCCAACAGAAAAATCTCAAATGTCAGAGAAACACTTAAAGAAATATTCAAAATCCTTAGCCATCAGGGAAATGTAAAGCAAAGCAACCCTGAGATTCTACTATATACCTGTCGGAATGGCTAAGATAAAAATGACTAATAATAGCTTATGCTGGAGAGGATGTAGAACAAGGAGAGAACTCCTTTGCTGGTGGGAGTAAAAACTTACACAGCTACTTTGGAAATTAATATGGTGGATTCTCAGAAAATTGAGAATCAATCTACCTCAAAACCCAGTTATACCACTCTTGCATATATACCTAAAGATGCTCAATCATACCACAAGGACATTTGCTCAACTATGTTCAAAGCAGCTTTATTTGTAATAGCCAGAACCTGGAAACAAACTAGATGCCCCTGAACCAAAGAAAATGTGTTATATTTACACAATTTACTCAGCTATTAAAAACAATGAGATCATGAAATTTAAACACAAATTGATAGAACTAGAAAAAAATCACCCTGAGGTGAGGTAACTCAGACCCAGAAAGACAAATATGGTATGTACTCTCTCATAAGTGGATATTAGCTGTAAATTAAATGATAACTATACTATAATCCACAGCCCCACAGAGGCTGGGTAACAAGGAAGACACAAGTGTAGAGGGGGCACATGGCTCTCTTTGGAAGGCAGAAATAGAAGAGATCTCCTGGGTGGACTTGGAGCAGGTGGGAATGAGAACTTGAACAATCGGGTTGGGGGTGACTGGAGGGGAAAATACCAAAAGAGATTACTGGGGTGGGGGCATTTCAGTGTCATATAGAAACCTGATGTAAGAGAAATTCCCATGAATCTACAAGGATGGCCCCAGCTAAGACCCCTAGCAATAGTGGATGCATAGCCTGAACTGGCCATCTCCTGTGATCAGACTGGTGACTATCTCAATTGTCACCAGAGAGCCTTCATCCAGTGGCTGACGAAAACAGATGCAGAGACCCACAGCCAAACATTAGGCTGAACTTGGGAAATCCTGGTGATGAGAGGAAGGTAGGAAGTAGAAGCTGGAGGGTCCAGGAAACTGACATAAACAACTAGGTTCATAGGAACTCAGAGACTGAACAAACAACCACGTAGCCTGCATGACACTGATCTAGACCCTCTACATGTATGTGACAGTTGTATAGCTTGGTCTGCTTGTGTGAGTTCTAACAATGGAAGCAGGGACTGTCCCTAACTCTTTGGCTGGCTCTTGGCAACCTACTCTCTAAACTGGGTTGACTTACTCAGCCTTAATACAAGGGGAGGTGCTTGGTCTTACTTAAACCTGTTATGCGTTGTTTTGTTAATACCCATGGGAAGATTGCCTCTTTCTGAACAAAAACAGAATAGTGCTTTGAAGGGGTTGGAGGGGAGGGAGAGTAAATGGGAGAAGATCAGGGAGGGGAAATGCAATAAATAGAGATGTAAAATATATTAATTAATTGAATTTAATTTTAAAAATAAAAATGAAAAAAAAAAAACGGCCAGTGCTAAGGGAGAAAAAAATTCTACACAGTTATAAAGTCTACAAACTGCAGCAACAGCCAGCATGGAAAAATATTCCCAAGCATGCAATAGTGGAGTAATCAACGGCCATCTAGCTGAATTTAAGACCATTCATGCCTGATACTATAAAGCCTGTCAGTTGCCAGTGGTTATTGAGCATATGGGCCCTAGAGCAGAACCTATTGCTGCCATTTTTATAAACCAGAATAATTTCCAACTGCATTCTAAATACTTATCTCTATACTCACAAATGAATGTAACGTTCTTCAATTATCAAAGAAATTTCTTACATCAGAGAGCATCACAGAAATCTACAACTCATTAAAATACAGAGAGGGCTAGAAAGATGGCTCAGAGGTTAAGAGCACTGACTGCTCTTTCAGAGGTCCTGAGTTCAATTCCCAGCAACCACATGGTGGCTCACAACCATCTGAAGTTTTGAGCCCTCTTCTGGACTGCAGAAGGGATACATGCAGGCAGAACTCTGTGTACATAATAAATGAATAAATAAATCGTTAAAAAATAAAATGCAGGGAACAGCTAACCTTATAGTGCCTTAATTGATTCAAACCACCTACAGCCAAAGCTAAGGGCACACTGAGGAGGAGCTGGCAGAGAGCTTCTGAGAGTCAGGGATCAAGGTGTCTGCTGCTATTTCCCTATTTATGACAGGGAAGCTGTACCCATGAAATATCAACAATACTCTAAATTAGTAGTCAGGCAGACATGTCTGGTTAAAATCAATGATTCACAAAACAAACTTAAGAAATGAATGTGGGGAAGAGATTGTAGTGAGGAAGGGATGACAGGAATAGGGAGGAGAGAAAGGAGGGTGGAGGGTGAGAGCAAACCACATGTTATAAGTGTGTGTGAAATTGTCAATGGACAAATCTAATTAATAAGAATTTAAAGTAATACAAGAGTGACTGAGGAACATCTAATATAAACCTCCGACCTCTACACATATGTGCACATGTGCACATGAATACAAACATACAACAAAGACAGGAGAAGGAGGAACCTATTCACAGTGTTCAATAAACCCCCAAATACTTTCTCCGTGAAATCTACAGGTCCTGATCATCTATCCAAACCAGCAGGAATAAAATACAGCAAATCCCAGTCAGAAAAATGGCCGTGGCTTAAGGACTCACTTATCTGGCAAATATGAGGCTTTAGTGTCAAAGAAAGTGTCAAAGAAACATTGATTATGATTCTCACATATTGAGCTATTATCATACTAATACTATTATATGATTATAATAAGAATTATTTTAACACTTTGTAGCTTTAAAAATGCTTTAACATCCATAATCATTTTTAATCCTTAATTTACAGACTTGGACACCAGGACTGAGAGCAATTCGTATGCCAAAGGTTATGTCTATAGACCTGTCTAGTATCTTAGGACATTTATCTCTACGTATATCCATCAGGGTCTCCCATTGCTATGCTTTAATAAAAGAAATACATTTTTGTTTCCACAGTAGAAAAGTGGAGAAACAGTGTTACTCGAGGAAAGTTGATGCATGAGCAAAGCATGACCAAAAACAAGGTGTTGGTGAATTCTCTACTCTGTCTCCACCACAGTTCACAATAGTGAATTGAGTGTGGTTTTGCTTCAACATTTCTAGAAATATCCTGTGCCTTGAATACAGCCAGTTTCTGTGGAACTGTAGAACATCCAAACGGAAATCAGGAGTCCTTGAGGGAGAGGATAGAGATGAAGAATGCTGGAGAGGTGAGCCTGTGAACACCCTCTTCTCCATCTAAAGCTTTTCCCATTATGGCATAATGGCAAGGAAGATTTGTGTGGGTGTGTGTTGCTATGCATGTGTCTGTATATGTACATGTATGTTTGTGTGTGTAGGTGTATATATATATGTGTGTGTGTTTGTGTATATGACTGTATGTCTACGTGTGTACATGTCTGTGTTTGTGCGTGCCTGTGTGTGTCTCTCTGTGTCTGTATGTGTGTCTCTGTGTGAGTTACACGTGTACATCAATGTGTAGGGCAGGATCACTTTGTCCATACATGCATGAACAGAGATCAGAGGTAGATGTTGGTTGCTTTCTTAATCAGTTGCTATGATGAGACACCATGATGACAGCAACCCTTAGAAAGAAAACATTGAATTGGGATGGCTCGCTTACAGTTTCAGAAGTTCAGTTCATCATGATCATGATGAGGAGCAGGACAGCATGCTGGGAGATTTGTTGCTGGAGCTGAGAGTGCTACATCTTTCAGGCAACAGAAAGTTGACTGACAGTCGCACTGAGGATAGTTTAAGAAAAAGAGACCTCAAAGCCCACTCCCACAGTGACACATTTCCTCCAACAAGGACACAACTCCTAATAATGCCACTTTGGGGGGGGTCATTTTTTCTAAACAACCACATTCCACTACCTGCCTCCCAAAAGCTTGTAGCCATATCATAATGCAAAAAAGTGCATTCAATCCAACTTCAAAAGTCCCCATAATCTATCAAAGTCTCAACAATGCTTCAAAGTCCAATGTCAGTTGAGATGCATGACAATCTCTAAACTGTAACCCTTGTAAAATTAAAATAAAAAGCAGATCACATACTTCCAACATATAATAGCACAGGATATGTATATATAGTGATATATATTACCATTCCAAAACACAAGGAATGGAGCATAATGAGAAAACGCTAGACCAAAGAAAGTCCAAAACCCAACTGAGCAAACTCCAAACTCTGCATCTCCATTTCTGATGTCAAAATGTTCTCCACATCTCCAATTCCATTTGGCTTTGTTGACTACAACACACTTCTTTCTCTTGGATTAGTTCCACTCCTCTTAGCAGCTCTCTCTGCAGGTATTCCACAACTCTGGCATCACTTACATTTTGGGTTGTCTAAGGCAATCCAGGCTTCAATCACACAATTTCACAGAATGGCCTCTCTACTAGGCCTCTATTCAGGGATACTCCTGACACATGCCTGTCCTCAGCAACTGTTCTTACCCATGAAGGCAACTTCCATAACCTCTTTTTTGATCCCTAACTCTAAAGCCAGAACCATGTAGCCAAAGCTGCCAAGTTCTGCTACTTACTGGGCTGGAACATGACGCCCTTGTTGAATTACATCTTCACCAGCGTTCTGTTTTTCTTTACTGCCTAAACTTGGCTGTCCTTGAACTTGATCTTTAGGGTAAGCTGGCACAAAACTCAGAGATCCATAAGCATCTGCCTTCCTCCCAGTGCTGGGATTAATGGCAGGCACCAACACACCTGCCTCTAAACATTTCTTTAATTTCATTGTACTAGTTGGAAAACTAGCTGGGTGGGACCTTGCCCTCAGATCACCACCACATTTATTTCATTTCTTAATCCATTTATCTCCTTAAACATAGGATTTAGCTCCATTCCACTTCCTGGTATTCTTTTTCTCCTCAAAACTTACATTTTATAATTTAACCTGCTCAGCTTGCTCTTATTCATTATGAATCTTCATTAGAGTTACCAGTAAAAATTAGCAGAGTCTATACTAAATTGTTTTGAGATGTCTATTGCCATGGGAAGTAATCTGAAACTCTTCACTTTAACCTCAGGCACACTCTTTAGACAATAACAAAATGCAGCCACTCTCTTTACCAAAATACCACAAGAATAATTTCTAGGTAGCATACTAAAATTCTTCTCCGAAATGTCTTGTGCCAGATCCCAATATTTAAAATCATTATCAGCACCATTGTCATCCATGCTCCTACTAGTATGCACCATAAAGCAGTGCTTAAATCATTCTACTGCTTTCTAAACCTGAAGTACCAAAGTTCAAATTCCTCGAAACAAAAACATGGTAAGCCCAGTCACCATCACAGTAATACTTCAACCCCTGGTAACAACTTCTGTCTTAGGTTTTTATTGCTGTGAAGAGAGACCATGACTATGGCAACTCCTATAAAAGGAAACATTTAATTGGGTAGCTGGCTTACTGTTCCAGAGATTAGTCCATCATGATCATGACAGAAAGCATGGTGTATGCAGGCAGATGTGGAACTGGAGCTGAGAGTGCTACATGTTGCAGGCAATGATGGAGGACTGTCACACTGGGGGAAGCTTGAGAAAAAGAGACATCAAAGCCCGCCCTGACAGTGACACACTTCCTCCAACAAGGACACACCTCCTAAAAATGCCACCCCTTCTGGGGACATTTTCTTTCATACCACCATGTTGCCTTCCTTTATTGCTCTCCACCTTATTTTTGAATCACATTATTTCACTGAATATAGAGATCACTATTTGTACTAGACTGGCTAGACTGCAAACCCCAGCAAATGCTTCTGTCTCCATCCATATTCCCTGCCCACCCCTACCAGTGCTAGTGTTATAGGCAAAGACCACCACACTTGAGTTTTATATGAGTGTTTGGGATCTGAAGTCAAATCTTAATGCATGTACAAAAAGTACCTTACCCACTGAGCCAGATTCCCAGCTGTCAGTATTTAAAAAAGAAAGAAAGAAAGAAAGAAAGAAAGAAAGAAAGAAAGAAAGAAAGAATTTAAGAAATGGTAGGAATGGATGCCTTGACATATTTTTAGCATTGGAGAGGGGCTAGACAATTTAAAAAATATGGGGATTTTCTTCCAATGAGGTGTGCTAACCTGAGTAGGTTAAAATTACTTAAAAGATTTGTCTCCTGAAGCCCTGGCTTTTCCTGGGTCCCTTAAGTGAAAGGAAAAAAGATATGTGCTAGCATTAAAACCTGTGCAACAATTTTGCAAGAGCCAAGAGTTTCCTGTGATCCCTGTGTATAGCCAGACTTGGGGCATGGTGATGGTAATTTGACCACAGACCACAATGCTAATGCACTTATACCTAGTACAGGAAACAACTGTCTATATTCATTTCACAAGAAATTCTATGAGATAGAAACATATTCCCACCTCAATTTCATATCTGTAAAACTATGGATCAGAGAAGTCATATGATTTACTCAAGCTCACTCAGGAAAGAAATTCAGAGGTAGTTCAGAGTCTATGCTCTTAAATATTATGGTTTAGGTACAAAAATGTCTATTTTTACTTCCATCTGGCTATCTAAGAAATCTGTGCTGTTCAGGCAGGGTCTCAAAAATTGAAAACTTTCCATTGTCACAATGCACATCTTTTAGGAAACCCAAAGAGCCCATAGAGTTCGCCTTCAGCATCTCTGACCATCAAAATCCCTTCACCAGCACTACAGAGGGCAGGGACTCCATGACCTGTGTTCACACCCTGCCTTGCCTAGTTACTGCTGAATGACCGTCCAGTATGACTATTCAGTTTACCCTATGACTCTTACTTTAGCTGTCTATAAAATATAGATATAGTTTGCCCCCAGGATCATCTGAAGTATATATAGGACTGTAGTTGTTTGATAAGAAATGTGTCCCATAAGCTCACGTGTTTGAACACTTAGTTTTCAGTGAATGGTACTGTTTGGAGGATAGTATAGAATCTTTAGGAGTTGTGGCCTTATGGAGCAAGACATCACTGACTAAGGACATCCTTTTAGAGTCCATAGCCTCATTCCACTTCCAATTCACTCTCTCTGCCCTCCTAGGAAGGTGTGGTCTCTCAGCTTCCTGTGTGTCTTAGTCAGTATTCTATTGCTGTGGAGAAATACCACAACCACAGCAAATCTTACAAAAGAAAGCATTTAATTGTGCTTGCTTATAGTTTCAGAGGTTTAGTACATTTTCGTCAGGGTGGAAAGCCTAGCAGCACATGGGCAAACATGATGCTGGATAAGTAACTGAGAGTTCCACATCTGAATCCTCCAGCAGCAGGAAGAGAGAAGCATGGGCTTGGCTTGGTCTTTTGACAAGCCACAGAAGAAACATGGAGTAGTTCTGTAAGAGGCTTTGACTTGTGAGTTCGCACATTCATGTTCTAAGCACTGAATTGTAGAGATTAAAGTTAGGCCTTGTTATCCATACGAGCCAATGAACTGTATCCCTATCAGCCACACTGCTGCACTGCAGCTCTTTGGGCTTCCTTTCTTCATGACATTCAGAAGAGAGAGCACATCTCCTGTAAATCTATTTATCACTGCGAGTTTGTGAAGCTTTCTTTCCCTTATAAGCATTCATTACTATCTAATTTCTGAGACTTGTTATTTACATTTTACCAACAAAATAAAAACTTTGTTATAAAAAAATGATGTGGCAGCTTTTCTCTGTAGCTTTCTCTACTGCATAGAATAGTGTCTGGTGTGCCAGACTTCATGAACATCAGCTGAATGGATGACTGAGGTCCACCTCCCTCTGCAGTACACTAGTATGGGGAAGAATCCCTGAAAGGAAGACAATGTAAACATGGGGAAAGGGGAAACATAGACAAGGTCACTCAAGGGAAGGCTTTATCTCTTGTGAGGGTATTGAAGCCATTCACCCTTTTGTCTGGGGCCTTGACTGTTAAACTGTTACATATGTTATGTATGCCTCAGTTATCTGAGGCGAGATATCATTTTGTACAAATGTGAGTTATCATATCTGCAAAAACAGTCACGTGCAAATGCACATTCATCCTATCTTCATAGAGATAAATATGAAGTCTTAGCATAGAGGGTTACAGGACAGCTAGGAAAACCAAAAGGTTACAAAGTAGACAATTTAGCTGTAAATTTTTCTTAAAATGTGGTGTTTTCTTTCTGAAGTTGTCTCAGTGGTTGGTTGTAATAATTTGCCTTATCCCCAAAAGTCATTATATAACAAAGAGGTGTAACTGCATCTGACCTGTGAATCAGAAGGCGTACATTTAAAAGAACAGACAGGCACTGGGAAAACATGAGATTCTGTCTCAAGTATCCCTGCTCCAATGACTGATGGAATCATCTGGAAAAACACTGGCTCTTTAGATAGACCATTTTTCAAGAGAAATCTTCAAGACCCATGGATCAAGCTGTAGGTCAGTCCTCACAACATGGTGTATATTTGATTAAGTTTCCTGTTTTGTGAGTCTAAATAAAAGTGCTATTCAAGCTTAGGTTCTTTGAAATGCCTTTGATCTGTTATTTTTGTTAAATAGTATAAAGTTCTCTTCATAGGCTTGAATTTGTCTTCCCAAAGCAATGCTGCATTTGGACTTTGATTCCTCAAGTCTGACTTGGGTTCTTCACAGGCTTACTTGTGTCCATGCTGTAATACCGCATCACCTGAGTGATTACTAGAAATCCACATGCATGGGCCACACTGCCATTTTGAGGTAAGACTTAGCCTTACAGAATCCATGATGATGTGTATGCATACTGTGATTTCCAGCTCAGAAGGTACTTGCTTACATGTGGCAAAGCACAGTTATCTGATTATGACACTGTATGCAATAGGAGACATACTTCTTAAATAATTCCTAACAAAATGTTCCTCAGTCTTCAATTGATCCCAGAATCTCTAACAGTAAAGTGTGTGAGTGTGTGTGTGTGTGTGTGTGTGTGTGTGTGTGTGTGTGTGTGTGTGTGTTACTCACATGGGTATACAACTGTATGGAAGCCAGAAGTCAATCACAGACATCTTAGGAACCAGGAACCACCAACATTGCTCTCTCTCTCTCTCTCTCTCTCTCTCTCTCTCTCTCTCTCTCTCTCCCTCCACACACACACACACACACACACACACACACACACATTTCTCACTACTCTACAACTTCCCAAGTGTGATAGGCTGCTGGCCTGAGAACCTCAGAGATCTGCCTGTCTCTGCCTCCCCAGCATGAAATTAAAAGCATGTACCACCAAACCCAGCTTTTTTTTTTTAACACATTTTAGGACTCTCACTTAGGTCTTCGTGATTGCAAGGCAAGCACTTAACCAAATAAGCTTTCTCCCCAGTCCTGTAAATCTTTAACTCAGGTAAATCATCAGTAGTGATTAATGTAAAATTATTGAGTAATGTAAAAACCAATATGGCTGTCTCCATTCTATTCCAGGTTGCAGATAATCAACCTATTGTGAGATCCATCCAAGTGACAAAAATAAATGGTCCATTTCCACATTAGTAAATGGTAAGAGGAACTTAAAGCACTATTGTGGGAAGACTGTAATGCTCCAAATGAGCTCCAGGGACTTATTAGAAATGTATGCTCATAGATATAAAGAAAGGCTGTTGGTAGGAGCATATCACATGCATACAACTGCCGGTCTTCATATATATTTAACAAATTCAGAAAATCACACTGAAAAATACTCGTATTCTCAATGCTAGAATCCTGAAATGAGCCAAACTTCAGGGGTCACAGTTCAAAACTACTCATCTCTGATAAAGTCCATCCCCAGGAGGCTGTACCCATTTAGAGGCTTCTCTCTCAAAAGGAAGAAGTCTGGAGTCATTCAGGTCCCCCATGCCATGTGGATAAGCAAAAGAAATCTCTTAGCTGTAAAGGTTTTAGAAAAAGCCAAGTGGACACTAAAACATTACTGTCCTGTGTTGACACATTTAAACAGGACCATGTTGACCTCCCCCAGGCATCATGAGCTCAGTGAGAATGGAATGACAGTAGAGGCAATGCTGCCCCTTAAATGAATGGTAACAATGCAAGCAAAAGAAGATGCCGAGCAGATGACTTCACTACAGTGAGCGCCAGTTAAGTATTTAATGGACGACAGAGAAGGCAAATGAGCAACCACAGAAAGAAGAGAAACTTGAAGCTTATATGTCATTGCATTGTGTGCTTCAGGGGCACTTGTCACCTAACAGCCACATCTAAACACTGGATAAGGAGTCCTTTGAGTGACAGTATGATATTGGCTTCTCCACACTTACAGTTGAGAAAACTAGGCTCAAGAATATTGAAAAGCCTAGCTCTTATTTCCCCCAAATGACAAAACCAGTTGGGCTTGCTACACTAGAGGTCTGTGAACTTTTTCTATAAAGGTCCAGATAGTAAATATTTTAGGTTTTAGGAGCCATATGGTCTTTATCACAATAATTCAACTCTGCAATTGTAAAACAAAAACAGGCATCAACAATATGTAAGCAAAGGGATGTGCCTCAGTTCTGATTTTTTTTTTCATTTGCAAAAACAGATGGACTTTGTCCTTGGGCCATGGTATGCTGACTCTGTGCTAAGCTCCATTTATTGTAAATCAGCTATGTTCCATAACCATGGGTGGAAGTGATGGGCAAACCTTCTAAGCCTCTTAAGTCTTTCAGCTTTTATTTATTGAGCACCTACTAGATGAACTGTGGTAGGACTCGGGGTTCCATGACTGGAATGTCATTACAACCTGTTCTATGTAAAATAGAAGTTCTCAACCTTCCAAATCCTGCTGGCCTTTAATAAATTTTTTTGCATTATTGTGATCCCCAACCATAAAATTATTACATTGCTACTTTATAACTATAATTTTCTATGTTGCAAATTATAAAATAAACATCTGATATGCAGGATATCTGATTTGTGACCTCAGCGAAAGTGTCGTTCTACCCCAAAGGGATCGAGACCCACATGTTGCGAACTGCTGATGTAGACACTAAAGTAATGGGTAAAAACAAAAGGATGCTGCAACCTAGCTCTGTCCCTGTTGTTCAGCTCCAGCTACTATTTCATCAGTACCACCACCAACACATAATTTAACTCTATTGGTTTGCTCATCTCTCTGCTAACCCCTATACTAAACCAAAGAGTCAAGAACTTTGCCGACACCTGGCTCCAGGTCCCAATCTCAGACAAGATGTGTGGCAAGTACTGAGACCTTTGGTTTTACTGTTGAAATACCATGTAAATGTTATGAGGCACCTGATTAATTAAAACCCAACTGGTAAAGGATGTATACTTTATGGCTACAGAAGACAGAAGTCTCACTGGTGACAGACCTGAGCATTCTTAGTCACCCAACAGAAGCAGATGATGCATATTGGCTCAGAAGTCCTAAGGACTCTTCATTGTTGTCACTGTGGTCCTTAGAAGGATGTCACTCAATGTGCTCTACAGGCAGAATCCAAGCTCAACTTGTTGATGCAAAAAGAAAAGCTACAATGCAGAACCACTCCCCAGCTTGTGTACCAAAATGACTCAGGAATGCATTGTACGGACTAAGGAGAAAGAATGCACTACAATGCCAGACACACGGGTTTGTATTTCCAGCAAGGCCCCTTAGAAAAAGAAAAAGCTCACAACCCTCCCCCTGACTCACTCACTCACCTTTTAGAAGATACTGAGAAAAGAAAAGAATGAATTCAAGGAACCCAGAACCCAGATATGTGGCTGATTCTTAGCCTGTGCACTTTGCTATAACACCCAGCAATCATTTTTCAAAGGAAACAAAGGAGTGAGTCTTTCTGGTAAGAAATGTACCACCTCCAAAGGAAATTTGGGGAAGGAATTAGTGCTATCTCATGAATTCCTTAGTGCAAAGACCATCTTGAGCTGGGAAGAATGGGCTATCTTGGGCTAACCAGTGACTTTCCCATCCCCCTGCATGGGAGGAAGAAACATCTTTGCTAAGGCACAGAGTGAAGAAATGAAGAAGCAGAAAGTGTTTACATTATAGTGCCAGTTCTCCATTTTAATCTGAATGAATATTTTACCACAAAATGAGGAGATAAAGTGATGGGGAGAAAAGAGAGTGACTGGGATGGGTGGGAGGGGGAAGGGAGTTTGAACAAGGGGACACACGGATACAAATATGACTTTATTCATAACTTTAAAAAAGGAAAAAAATGAAATTCTCATGTATCTATATGTAAATATTTATATATGTGTGTGCACATATGTATGTATAAACATATATGTGTGCATGTATATATATACACGTGTATATATGTGTATATATATATATATATATATAATGATTTACAAGCCAACATGACCTACAGGTCTTGTGTAAGTGCCATATGACCGGAGTTCTGGTCTTTGCCCCCATCCACTTCCTTATTGATTACTTTGGGCTCCCTCTACATTCTCTCATCACTTAGCTTCCTCACAAATAAGATTGGGAATAGTAATACCATTTTTTAAAGGCTTATGAAGAATAATATGGAATCTGGGATGTAACGTTATAGAAAGTAACATATACTGGGCATATTGTTACCATATCTGTATACCTGATCTCATCTAAATCTCTATCCCAAGCAAAGGATCATACCAACTCTATTGGGTAGGTGTTATTGCCTCCCTTTTACAAAATCACACAGCTAACAAGCACAATCAGAAATGAATTTACTCTAAAGCCGGAGTCCAGGCTGTTAGCTACTCTATGCTATGCTTCTCTGAATGCTCAGATCAATATCTGGTACATACTAGTTTCTCAAAAATAATTACCATTTTTAGCACCATGGGTATTGCACCTCATCATTATCATCTTTATCATCACCATCCCCATCATCATCATCATCATCATCATCATCATCATGTTCTGTTTAAACTCTAGATCTTAGGAGTCCAGGGCACTAATTTGCTATCTTCAATCTTGTTCTATTAGTAATAGAAAATGCCATATTTTTGCAAATGACAAGGCTGAAGCTAACAGTGTGTACTCACCTGCCCAGTTAGGAACCCAGGAACCAGGAAGAACTTCTCCTCAGCCCAACTATGAACAAGTAGAGGACATAGGGAAAGAAGCAAGTTTTGCAATGGCATGTTGAAGTGTGCTCCACTCCACAAAACTGTCTGCATCTCCTCCTAACTCTGTTTTCAGCAACAACTGCCTATAATTTCAGTTTCAGGGAATCCAGTCCCCTTTTCTGGCCTCTGTTGGCACCAGGCATGCATGCACACACATGGAGATAAACGCTCATACAAGCAAAGTAAAAAATTACATTACATCGATAGCTGGAAAATGACCACAGCAAGAATGCTTACACCACAGCAATCAGCAAACTTTACAAAATACAGCTCTACCCCTAGCCCCTGCCAGAAGTGGCTATTAAACATTTATTTCTTGAACACCACTAGCTTGAAATTAGGCATGCTGAGTCTGAATCGACATACAGGTTTCTTAGCTTTCTTGGTTTCATCTTCCCTCATGACTATGACAGGGATAACCAATATATAATTGGCTGTTGTATAGACTGACATTTTAGGAGAATTTATGATGCTTATCAGGTTCTGATGGATGATTCTATTAGTTTAGCTCAGCTTAGTAGTGCTAGGGGCTGAAATCAAGGCCTTGTGAATGCTAGGGAAGCTACCCTCACCCCCAGATCTAAGCTACACCCCAGCCTCATTTGTATTATATATTTGCATGGCATTGATCAAAAGCAGACTGTGAGACGATGGTAAGGGTAAGACTATGTAAAAGCCAGCATAGTGACTTTTCTTCAAGAGACTCAAGAGATGTAGTATTCTTTCAGAAACTGTCCTAATCATATCTCAGGTTTTAAAAGTCCAAAGTCAAGTGCTTCCTGCTCTCAGCTCAAGTCATGCATTTCCATTCGAAGCCGTTCTCGCATTACAAGCCCCTACCTGTGCCATTCAATCAGGGTCAGGAAGAACTTTACCTAATTAACAGTGATCTAATACAAACACACTGATTCAGCTACCCCATCCCCAATGGTATGATTAATTCGCACAAGCATTCAAGGTCAGGTCTGTTCATGGTGAGAAACCAGAATGGACTGCAAAGCTATAAAGCCATTCTGAGTACCCCTTAGCCATTCTGCAGAGGAGGAGCCTGGGTAGTCATGTGATTTGCCTTCTAGAAAGAGACAGCCCTATATCATGATTTTTGTTGTTGTCATTGTCATTGCTGTTGTTGGTGTAATTGCTAAGAACTGGGTGTTAGGAAGAGGGGAGTCAGAGATGCAGTAAACCCCTCCATTCTGCCACCAAGTGCTGCTCTCTTCCCTCCATCACTACCACAGTTTCAGTGTGCTGAATAGTATATGAAAAATTCAGTCACATAGCAAATGCAAGGCTCGTTTTGGTTTACAATATGACAAAAAAATATTAAATGTTTTAATAATGTCAATTATTCTTTATTCTGCATTTTTGCTACATTCATTAGTATGGATATAAAAGGACACAGTCTTGAAAGATAAGGACTATAGAAATAGAAACGCATTTAGAATGATCCTTCACTATTAAGGTATCAGAGCTTTACACTCCATTCACCTCTTGGTGAGCTATAGTGTGCAGATTAATGCCATATTAGGAGCTCTGAGATGTGTGTAGTACAAACATCTCATGTGTTAAATGTTTCTTTGTATCTAACCAGTTTCCTGAATTCTTTGAGTAAGAACTCCTTTTGTAATATATGTCTAGAAATCTCAAAGGGTATGCCGCAGAAGGCCCAGTTTATGGAAGCCAATCTAGCCCATGCTCTCAAGTTTAGAGGGGGAAAAGCACAATCTCTATGTAAAGGCATATCAGTGGCATTTAACTAAATCATCCAGCTCCTTTGTCTTCTACTCCTTGCCACTGTCAATATTTGGCGAGCCTTTATATGCAAAAAGAACAGATCTAGGCTGGGTGGTCTTGAAGAATGACTACTGTTGGCCAGAATTCCAACTTGGAAAAAAATCCAAAGCAGCAATAAAAAGTAAGGAGGCAGACCTTAGGGGGAAAGGAAGAAAAACAATAACTAGTTGTGTGAGAGAGAATGTATTAATAAGTGGTTGGGGAGATATAGAGATGGAAGAGTATGATGGATAGATAATAAATAAACAATAAATAAAGAAATAAAGTATAAACAATCATAAATAAATGAACAAGGCAGTACTGGTTGTGTGCATCAATGGATGAGGTAGCACAGAGTCAATCTGCAATTGACATAATTCAAATAGCAATGGCTCCCTCCTGGCAAGTGTCACTGTGTTCTGTCATCACTCATATGTAAAATAAAAACATGGCTTTTCCCATTGGTCTGTCTTCAGATGTGGTATCAGAAGCTTGGATCTGCCCTGGTTAACATTAGTTGTCCCCTTGACACAGCCTCTAGTCATCTGTGAAGTCTTAGTTGAGGAATTGCCTGTATCAGGTTGGTCTGTGAGCAGTCTATGAAGGACTGTCTTGATTATTAACCATGTAGAAGAGCCAAGCAGAGCGTAGGTAGCATCATTTCTTGGGAAGATGGTCCTGATAAGAAAGCTAGTTAATAGAGCCATACTACAAGCCAGCAAGCAATTCCTCCATGGCTCCTGCCTTGAATTCATGCTCTGGCTTCCTTCAGTGGCGGGCTGTGACCTGAAAGTATACGCCAAATAAACCCTTTCCGCAAGATGCTTTTGATCATGGTGTTTTATCCCAGTTACAGAAAAGTAACAAATATAAATGTTATGCTGAGGATGATAGAAAAGCAATAAGGAATGTAAGCAATAAGATGTGATTGTGTTTACATTTGGAATCTAGTCTAGGAGAGAGACAGTTAATGGAATTCCTTGTATGACCTTTCTATGGGATAATAGGTAAATGATTTCTTAGCCCCTACTTCCATATTTCTCCCCCCAAAAAGCTATTAAAAGAGGCTTTAATGGTAACAATATAAGAATTTTCTTAGCAGTATAAAGTTTAGTTTTGCTTCTCCTTTAGAGTTAATAACCCAAAGTGATCAATTTAGTAATGATGTAATTTAGATTTTAATTTATTATTATCATGTTTATTATTCTTGACTTTTTCTCTTCTTTTAGTAGAATCAAAAATCCATATCTGTTTGACTTTAAGTCAGGGCTTGGGATCTGGCCTCACCTCTGTAAACCTCTTTTCTAGGCACTAATTGCATAGTTCCACCTACCCTATTCTGGCCATGATTTTGAAATCCAAGGCCTCTTTTTCCAGGTAATGTAAATGTATTATCAAGACCAGGAACTGTGTAACTAACACCTACGTTGAATTCTTTGGAAAGACATATAATATGCATACACATCTGGATGTAGTTTATGGCAAACAAAGTTTTTACATTTATTTATCAATCCTTAGGCTCTGATACCTGTACCAGCTCAGCAGTGTGAGACAAGTAGCCAACCAAATTCACATGTCAATGGACACTGAGAGTCTGCATTCTCTGTCAAAAAGGGTACTATAGTTCAAGTACCTGACTATTTATCAAAGCAGGTAAATCTCTCTCAACACACTCCTATCTTTTTGCCCTATAGGAGATCAAATGTTCTTCTCAATAGAATCAAAGACTAGACAGTGATGCCTATGAGAAAACTTGGCATACATAGAGTTCTTGTCTGTGTGTTCTAGAAAGTGAACTGACACTCCTAACTAGTTCATTCACTCAGTGCAGTTTCATCAGGGGTGGACATTAACAATAATATTAATTGATTCAGGAGGGTGCTAGTGATTGTTCTGCCTCTACCACTCCATGCATATTGTGGGAGGCTCTTCTCTATTGGGTCTCACGAATCTGTCTCTGAGAATAAAGGCACATTGGGCCAGATGGGCTCATGAGGCCTTCACAAGTCTAATATTCCAAATAGATGAAATAAGGTGTCCACTGCAGGAACCTGGAAGTTGAGCCATGCTGACAAGTCTGACAGTGCACAAAGACCATTCAACAACAGAGATCATCAGAGACAATGGGGCAGACAAGAAGTAACTGTAATAAGAAATTTTTGGCCCAGCTTTTCCAGCCTAGCCCTGAGGTTCAGACCCATTCACAGCCCTGCTGCCACTTAGCCCCAAATAATCACACAGCAGTTTACTTTAATTTCATGCTGATCAGCTTATGGCTCAGCATATAACTTGATAACTTTTAACTCTTAAACTAACATATGATTAGCCAAGTGGCTTGGTACCTTTTCTCACAGCAGCATCCTGGCATTCTTTTATCTGCATCTCTGGCATCTCTCTCTAACTCTTTCTCTTCCCAGAGTTTTCTTAGTCCGAGAGCCCTGCCCACACTTTCTGTCTGCCTTCTTGCCAATCAGAGTTTTATTAAACCAGTAGGAAAGACAAATAATTACAATGCACCAGAACATAATGACCCAGCATTTCCCCTTCTTTTTCTTTTTAAAACAAGAACCTCAAATTTAATTTCCTTTTTATAGTATTTTTACAATTATCTATAATAACTTGTAAACAACACCGTAAACAAAGACAAACATCCATCCATAATCCATTTTTTAGGAATGTGGGCATAATTCTCTAGGTTACTTCCTGCTGAATGGGAGTGCTGGTAATCTCATGAGGACCCAAAGAAAAATTTAGGATTATGGCCAAGTCCTTAGTGGAGTAGTCTGTAAGACTAGGTCACATCAGCCAGTCTTCTTGAAGCTGTTTTAGATGCAGAGCTCAAAAAAAAAAAAAAAAAAAAAAAAAAAAAAAAAAAAAAAAAAAAAAAAAAAAAAAAAAAAAAAAACTACAACAGAGTTGCTCTTAAATGCTAAATCAACTGGGCCATCCATTTCCATTGAAGACTTTTCAGGGGATTTTCCTCAATGAAACCTGGTTTCTCTTAACCAGAATAAATCTGCAACCTCTTATTTTCTGTGGAAATAAAAAGAAAAGCTCTTCACCAAAGTAGCATATCTTTTTATTTCAATTTTAAAGTCAACTCATTTACCAAATATATAGGTTGAATTAATTCAGAAATATTTATAATCAAATGTCATTTAGCAGCTTTTATTACTTCATTTGTAGTTCAAAACTTAGACAAGACAATAACATATAGTATCTACTCTTTGTAACTTTTTATGTAGCTTATTATTATTTTTACTTTATTTTTTTAAGAACTTTATTCTTTTTTCTTTTTATTTTCTCTCTCAAGTCTATGTATGTTTTTAAACACACTCTAAACCATTTAGAGGTGCTTTTTTTAATCTGTCTTACTGTATATCTCTTATCTCATATCTTTTTCTGGTTTTGATCACACTTTTGATCTGCAAAGATGTGGCTGGGATTAAAGGCTTGGCTAGGGTGGCTGACTCCATCCAGCTCCCTCTATTTCTTTCTATTTTTTACCACATCCTTAATCTGCTAAAGTGTGACTAGTATTAAAAGCTTAGTTAGGGTGGCTAGCTGGTTCCACCCAGCTCCTAGTCTAGCTTCATAGAGAGTTTAGCTTTTTAGCAGGGACACTGGTAGGACCCACAATTACCACTCTCATGAATTTTAGTGTCCATAAAAGCACCAAGTAAAGCACTGCTGTCTGCTGCTCATTAACTCCATTTAAGTATTTGGCAGAAGGGCCTCTTAAAAGATTTACAAGTGTTTTACCATTAACACTGAGTCAGGAAGCCTCTCTCAAAAAAGTCATGCCTCTGCTTGCCTCCAGCAAACAGGACTGACCCAAACTCAGTGCCACTAAGAAGCCATCTTTGATTCTGTTCCCTTCTCGTCTGTATAAATAGAAACTTTAAGTCCATCATATGCAGCTTATTGCTTACATTGAGGCTCCTTTGAGACTTCAGGAACCGGTCTTGTTGCAGCTTAAGCTACACTTCAAAAGCTCAACATTTTTTAGCTCAAGCTCTTACATCATGAGAGGGCATGTCTGTACTATGGCCCACTTAAGAGACACAACTTGGAAGCTGGTTTTTGCTCCTTTTCTGTATTCTAGAACCCTTTTTAAGCTTCCTAAAGCTTTACATGGGTGTACATGCCCCACATTGAAACACCATTTGTGGTAAATATTTTCTGGTCCAGACTAGCCCCAAGATCCAGACCTGCCCACAGCTGCTTAGCTCTGTATAGCCCTGAGGTCCAGACCAGCAGTCCCAAAGTCCCAAAGAAACACACAGAAGCCTAAATTAATTTCATGCTGATTGGCCTATGGCTCAGGTATATAACTTGCTAACTCTTACTCCTAAACTAACCAATAACTAGCAAAGCAACTTAGTACCTTTTCTCAGAGCAGCCTTCTTGCCTTTTTTCCTCTGCATCTGCTGGTGTTTCTGCTCTCCTCATCCTGTTCCCAGAGTTTTCTTAGTCTGATAGCCCCACTCACGCTTCCTGTCTGCCTTCTGGTCAATCTGAATTTTACTAAACCAGTAGGAGAGACAAATATTTACAATGTACCAGAACACAATCCCATAGCAAGTAACTGTATGCCCCCTCAATTTGTATAGTAGCAGAGAAGAACAAGAGGCAACATGATAAAGTTAACTACAGCAGGGCCCCTTTGGCAGGTTCCCCCAAGTATAAAAATGTGCATTATTCTCTTTTGGTTTTTATGCCTGTGTGTGTGCACATGTGTGTATGTGTGCATATGTGTACATGTATTTGTGCATACATATGAGTGCAGATATTCATACATGTACTGCATGTGTCTGTGGAGGACACAGGACAACTTCTGGTGTCATCTTCAAGGACACCATCCACCTCCTTTAAACAGGTTCTCTCATTGGACAAGAATTTAGCAATTAAGTGATAGCAGCTTGTCAAAAAACCCTAGGGACACTCCTGTTTCTGCCTACCTGCCACTGTGGTCTCTCACACACACCACCACCACCACCACTGCCACCGCCACCACCACCATCACCACCACCACCACCATGCTACATATCCAGGTTCTTGCACTGGTTCTAGTAATCCACCTCAGAGCCTCCTGTTTGCAAGGTCAGCACTTTACTTGGGACTGAACCATCCCAAGAATCCCATCCTGTCATTCTTAGAGCTGTCATCAGAATGACTGAATAAAGATCTTTTTTATTCTTAAGTCACAAGAAGAATTAAAATTATACACTTTGAAAAATCTAATTTTTTTATTTTTTCTTTCCTTCTTTTTCATTTAAAAAGATTTTTTTCCATATCTACCACTGCTCCCCTCCCTTCCCTCCTCCCAGTCCCTCCCAGTCCTCCCTCAGCTTTCCCCCATCTCAACCTCCCAAACCCAAGGAGGGCAAGGAGTCCTATGGTAGATTATTTAAGTCTGGCATATCCAGTTGAAGTAGGTCTGAGTCCTTCACCCCAGTATCCAGGCTGGGTTATATGTTCCTCTATAGTGAATGGGCTCCAAGTTGTCAGTTCATGTACCAAAAACATAGTCTGATCCTACTGCAAGAGGCTCCACAAACTGCCCGTGCCATTCGACAGTTGTCTACCTTTGGAGAGTTTAGTTCCTTTCCCTGAAGGTTCCTCAGTGGTTGTTTCTGACTCAGTGAGTTACCAATAGCTCCAGGCAGCCATCTCTGTGGGTCTTCTCATGATCTTAATCCCTTTGCTCATATATTCTCTCCCCTCTCTCTCTTCAGCTGGACCAGGAGCTCAACCTGGTGCTTAGCCATGGATCTCTGCTTCTGCCTCTATCCATTATTGGATGAAGGTTTTATAATGACAATTAAGGTTGTCATTCATTTGATAATAGGGGAAGTCCTGTTTAGGCATCCTCTTCACTATTGCTTGGAGTCCTAGCCAGGGTCATCCTGTGGGTTCGTGGAGGTTTCCTTAGCACCAGTTTCTTTCTAACCCCACAGTTGCTCCCTCTACAAAGCTATCTTTATTCTTTGTTACCCCTCTTTGTTGCTTTTCTTACTCAACCATCTCCTTCTCTCAGGATTTGTTCCCACCTTTCCTTGCTCACTCGCCATTATGATCCCAATTTACTCAAGAGAACTTTGCTATTTCCCCTTCCCAGGGGGAGCCCTGAATGTCTCTCTTAAGTTTCTTTTGTTATCTAGCTGTACGTTTTGAAAAATCTAATATTTTAAGAAAATATTAAGAATCCCAGAGAGAGGAAAAATGGAACATATGTGGAAGAAATTGGCTCAGCATGGAGCAAACAGCAATAACCACTACTACTAATAAACAGAATTCAAGAAACATCCCCAATCCCACAGCTCATGGCCATGAAAGAAGACAGACACACAGGCCCTGAGCAAGGATCAGAGGACAATAAAAAATGAGAAAGAAGATTGCTTTCCCTCTAGACATGTTAATAATGACAATGCACAAAATGGACAATATCCACTAGGTCTTAAAATGACATTTGATAGACTTTGGCTACAATTTAAAGTTGGTGTTGTCTATGGAAAAGTGATGGGGGCTTTAGTTTAAGGTAGAACCCAGGCATGGAAGATTATGACTTTAAATCCCTGGACTGGGGAGGCTGAAGGGGAAACGGAACAAGCTTGAGAGTGGTTAGGGCTATACAACGAGAGAGAGAGAGAGAGAGAGAGAGAGAGAGAGAGAGAGAGAGAGAGGATATAGTTGTTAAAAATGTAATTAAACCTCAGTTCCCTCATCCCTAAACTAAAAATAAGGGTTTCTCCATCCAATACAGATAGAGCTTGTCAGTTTAGTCCAGACTTAGGAAGTAGCTCCTTGCAATGCAGAGAGACATTGGTAGAATGTTGGCAAATGCCATAGTAATTTTGGTGAGGGAAGGAAGGAGATGGTGATACTGGGAACCTGCTCCCATGAGAACAGAAATTTATTCTAAACTAAGAGAGGCCCTAATTAAAGTTATATCATTAAGTACCTGTTCTTTTTCTTTGCATGACCACAAAATGCTTCTTGTGTAGGACTTTTCCACCAGCCCATCAGGCACCCTTGGAGGTAGAAGAGAAACAGAAAAGGCTTTATTCTTCTTTGTGTTTAGGTTGAGCCTAGTCCAGCTCCAAAGTGAGATGGACTCCTCCCCTTCACACAGCTGTCTCCAGGTAGTTTCAATCTGAACATTGTGATAGAAATAGTGTCTCCAATGGGATCCACCAGCCTCCAAGGACACTATACTCTATGGTGTCCCTGGAAATGCAGAGTCCCAGTAAAAGCCCAGTGACCAGCTGTACACTGGGCCAAGAACAGCTTCAGTACAGAAAGGTGTATAGAATTTGACTCCTTTGCTCATGAGCTTTATGAAAGGATAACCAAGGAAAATTCCATGTGGAACGTTCCAGAACCCACTCCACCTGGATAGTTTAGAGATAATGTTACAGAGAAAGTATTCTTTTGAGTTTACCAAATAAGGAAATGGATAAGGAAAAGCCATGTCAAAAGAACGTCATAAGCCAAGAAGGACCAAGGAGCATAGGAAGCTGCTCAGTGTCATGCTCAGAGTCATATGTGGTCTGGAGACAGGAACTGTGGAAACTGATGCTCGGGAAATGAGCAGGAGCCAAGTCATGAAGGGATGCTCTCTGTGCCAAAGAAAGAGATTTGGCCCCTGTCCAGCAGCTATGGTGAGCCACTGAGAGCTTTGAAATCCAGGCATGATATGGTCAGATTCACCTTCCAAGCATTCCCTCCAGGGCATTGAGAAGCAGATGAGCTGAGAAAAGACCTAAAGCTAGGAGATGAGTTGTAAAGAGTTTTATTGCTATTTTAATGTGCAGCTTCTATTCCAAAAGGAACAATAGAAGATTAAGCCGTGGGGCCCCATGATGGGGCATGATGACTGTTTGTCACTAGACAAATGGTGGTGGATTGGTCCCAGTGATGAGTAAGAAGTAGAGAGGAGGGAAAGACACAACAAAAACCTCAGGATTGTATGACTGTGGGCAGCTCAGTGACCCTCACAGAGCTGCAGTGTCCTCACGCAATGTGGTGGCAGCCACCTGGCCAGTGTGCTTGTGTGTCAGAGGCACACAAGGTCCCTGGCAGCGCTTGAGTCCTAGAGCAGGTCCTCCAGGGGGGTAGCCATCATCATTGGAATGGAAAAGCTTTCTTTTGCCAAGAATTCTCTCAGCAATCAGAAAGGATCCATTCACCAAGTCATAGGCTTCCTCCGCTGAGTACCTGTAACCAAAGCAAATAAGGGCAATGGGGCCGGAGCCTGAGTTACTACCTACAGGGGAGGTTCAGTTGTCCCTTTGATGGAAAGCAAAATCCAGCTCAAGTCAAACAAGCCTGTACACACCGATCAGAGCTGTGTGTTCTCAGCAGCCTTGGGCACATTCCCACAGAACCTGGTTTGACAAGCTGTGCTGGCCTGATGCCCAGCTCCAGATCAGAACCTAGGAGGCCAGAAGTTTCTTTGATAAACAATCTCAATCTCTCTCTCTCTCTCTCTCTCTCTCTCTCTCTCTCTCTCTCTCTCTCTCTCTCTCTCTCTCTCTCTCTCTCTCTCTCTCCTCTCTCTCTCTCTCTCCTCTCTCTCTCTCTCTCTCCTCTCTCTCTCTCTCTCTCTCTCTCTCTCTCTCTCTCTCTCTCTCTCTCTCTGCAAGGGTATTATGGTACAGAAAAATAGGAACACAATCCATATGTATTTTTTAAACACATACACAACTCTTCCTTCTGTCTCACTCAGAAGATAAGTCATTCCGAGGTGGCACCCATGTCCACAGGTTCTAGAATCCAGGCAGCTAGCTCACCAGCCAGGAACAAATCTAGTTCCTCAGTTAGAGCTCTCAGTGACAGATTTACTGATTTACCATCACTCACAGGTCAGAGAAGGATGTAAAGACCCACCCAAAGCATTTGCATGGAAATCAAAGGGCCCCGTGGATGAAGACACTGCTTCGTCCAAGCTAGCCGCTCTTCCTCACCATCTTCTCCCTCACATCCTCTCCACTGCAAATATTACAGAAGCATTATCAGCCCCTACCTGAATACCACCTCTTTCCTGCTAGCTTTCTATGTCTGTTGCTCAGAGTACCCCACACCCCACAGTGCTTCTCACCTGACAGTCACATTTAAGCTCTGAAAGACCTTTATGCATTCCCTATGAGGCTAAGATGATGGTCCCTGCAAGTCTGTCTTGACCATTGCAAACTCAGTGCATTCTCTTCCAGCCTGTCCAGACCTCAGCATTATCTAACTCGACTATCCTCCGCTCCTAGGAAGCTGTCTTCTCTCCTAGATCTCCATGCTTCAACTTAATACCTTCCTTCTGTCCACCTCTGGGTGCAGGCTTTCTGGACCTTTCTTCCTAGAACTTCTTTTCATAATCCTTTTCTGGAGAAAGTCCACAGATACCATTAATCCCCTGAGAGTCTGTCTTCTATTGTAGCTGGACCCCACGCACACACACACACACACACACACACACACACACACACACATCAAATCCTTGACTCTTCCTCTTGTATAACCCCATTCTGACGGCCCTGGACCTTCCCACCTCTTGGCTGGACTCTGGCCCTCACTCTATAACCACTCTTCCTGCTCACCCCTCCTCCCTTGTCATTCACCTTATCTCTGTTACCTTTCTAAAACATAGAAGAGACAAGCATCCAAATCAAAACCCCATATGCCCTCATACCAAATCATCCTTAATACAGCTGTCCATGCTTCTTCCCCATTGCATGAGAACATGCCTCTCTTGCAACACCATAATTTCCCTAATATATATCAGTGGCTGGGTGCTCACTGTGTGACCAACGGTGTTAAATAGACAGTCAAAAACATGAATGAAATCTTACAGCAATTTTTACCAAGCTTATACAGCCTCACTCTCTAACTTCAAAATGATCTTCTCAGAACATCTCAAGGATAAGACCTTCTTCATAACAATTATGTAAAATACACCCAAGCATGCTAAAATGATTTTATTGGGGAGAATACACTACCCTAATTTCCCATCCTATTCAACCATTCCTAACTACCTGTTTCTCCACATCAAGTAATAAATCCTCTTGCTACAGGTGACATATAACAAGATACTTCATCAATATTTTTTACACTGATTGTCCTTGTTATTGTCTTATATCTAGTCAGAAAAATGAGAATTCAGCCTATTTAATACAGAAACAATTCAACACAAATAGTTGATTCCAGAAAGAGCATTTCAGTGGATGATGGCAAGGCAGGCAGAAGACACGGGGCTGCTGACCCTCCCTGACAGGGAAGAAAGAGGAAGAACAAGATTAGGTCACCCTGTGGCAGCTAGAAGCTCAATGGTAGCAGATTTACCATGAAGTTTAAGCACTAGGGCTCCCTAGGGTCATAGGTTCCTCCTCAAATCCTGTTGCTAATTGTATACATATCATTTTATCTTCTTCCTCTTGTTAAGCCAAGCTCTCAACCTGTACCTCCAAGACATATGGAGAAATATGTCATCATTAGTAATAGTGTCCAGGATCGGAGGTGGGGAGAAATGCCCTGACTTTTTCTTTCTTTCCACTTTTCAACTTCCTACTGGTACATCCCCAGACCAAAAACAGAAACAAACTGGTGTGAGATGGTTTCCATGTAAGATGTTCTCTCACGGGCTCATGTGTTCCAAGGCTTAGTCCCCAGCTGGTAGCGCTATTTAGAGAAGCTGTGGGGACCTACCTGGAGGAAATAGGCTGCTACAAGATGGACCTTGATGGTTGCAGTTCTCACCAGCTTCCACTTAAAGCATTTCTCTGCTCTCTAATCTATGGAGATGTAACAAGCTATTCAGCAAGCTCTCACCATCTCCACAAAGCCCAGATGCAGTGACTTACCCTCCATGATGGACAGGATCTACTTAGACCTTAAGCCAAAATACTTCCTCCCTCCCTTGGGTTTCTTCTAGCAGGGTCTCTGTCACACAACAACAAGCAAAGTAACTAATACATGGAGTAACAGACTTTCCTGAAAGGTCAGCCTCGATATGACATGGAGGAGAGCAGGGTAATATGAAAAACAAAGTCAAAAGCTGGCATCTCAGTCTCCCTGAGCCTCCCTCTGGTACCAGGGTGAGGGCTAAAGGCAAAGGCACAGAATTGTAAGAGTGTTACAGGGACAGGTGCCCCATAGGACAGCATCATCCATGTTTGCACAACACATATGACACATACGCATACATGTGTCAACACTAAATATCCCAAGACTCATCACTGTCCCAAAGGCAGTTAGATTTTGGGAGGCCAATCCACAGCAAATAAACTTATAAAATCTCGAAGGGTAAGCCTGGAAGCCAGCATTAACTAATAAAAAATTAATTAAAAAATTAAAAATGGAATGATAACCATAAATAAAAGTAATATCCCTATAGCATGGAGTGGCATGTTTAGATTAATATAATCCATTCAAATACTATAACACAGAATTATTAAGTGTTTATTCCCTGGCAGTTACTCCTAAACTGTGTAAACATGCCTAAATAGTACATAGTCTCTGCACACTCAGCAAGTAGAAGGTAGTGAATTTACACTTACACCATGGATGTGTCTAGAATGAAGAAAGAACTATAAGCCTTACTGAACACCACAGCCAGGAACCTTCATGGAGATTTAAAGATTTAACCACATCCAACTCTCACTCAAGGACTGCTCTCCACCATAAACACAGACCTGGCAGGAAGGCCATAAGTGGCTGTTTTCTGGTCAGGATATAGTCTCTCTGACTCTGTTTCTCCATGTGGCACACTGACCATTGCCTCTTTGTGAATCTGTGAGAGTTTCAGACTCCACTCACAATCACTAGTACATAATGTTTACATATACTGTTAGGAGTCCTCTGGGCTCTAGGCCTTCTATTATTTCTCTGGAGCATTATTTCTCAACTTCAGCACTGTTGACATTATGGGCTGAATAATTCTTTGTTGTGGGAATCCATCCTCTGAATTGTAGAATTTTAGTGGCCAGATACAATAGATGACAGCAGGTACCCCAGCAGCCTTGACAACCAAAACCTGACTAGAGCTGATGAATGGCCCCTGCAAGGCAACCTAGATTGGTAGAGAACCAGTGTTCTAGAGCTGCAGCCAGGTCTTCTGCAATTCAGTGGGTAGAGTGTGCAAGAGGCTGTCCCTGCCCTGTCCAGGTTGTGGATCTAAAGTGGCTGGGCTTCAAAAGGAAGGGTGCATCAAATTCTGCACTTCTGCTTTTCCATAGTACAGTGCGCATGTGGATCCCAGTTATGAGGGGGCTAAGTGACACACTCTAAAGTAGGTGATCAGGGCCCAGGGATTCTGGACTTTGTTTTTGTTTGTTTGTATCACTGAAAAGAAGAACTACTGTCGCTAGTGGGATGCTCATGTGTTTGAACAGCATGCAACTGTACCCATAAGCTAACCAAGACCACAGAGAGACTTTTATGACCGGTAACCTTAGGAAGAGTGCAGTATGTCTGCAGAACAGATAGAATTGTCATTGTCCTCCAAGGATGAGGGATCTGCAGCTATGGCAACTTATAAAGCCAACTATGGCCCATAAAGGATGATATAAATAAATATGCCAGAGGCTAAAGATGGCTCTGTGGGTAAGAGCATGTGCCGAAAAACTTAAATATCAATAATTTTAAAACATAAATACATAAGATAGCATGATTGTTTCATTAAGATATCCAAAAGTATCTCCCTTCCAACCACTGCCATACAAATGCTGAGGATCTGCCATGGATCAGACATGGTGCTTTGCACATAGCGAATCTTACAATGACATAAACAAGAATGTCATGGGAGACGTCTGAAAGAGGCGAAGACCCACACAGCCAATCATTGACAAAGCTGAAGTTAGACCCTGGATCACTAATATTTACAGCCAGGGCTCTTGTCCTGTCTGTGCTGGCTTGGTTACAAACTTTAAGGTTATTCAAGACAGGAAAAAGCCTCTATAACATGTTTAAAACTCCTGGGAAATAGCAAAGTAGTTTTGTTTCAGTGAAGAACTGCCTGGAAGTGGAAATCTGACAATGCAGCACTGGCTGAATGTGTTTTTCAAAATATTCAAACCTATTTAGAACACTATTTGGCCATCATCCTTAAACTTCTAGAGCCTTCCATGATACAGGCAGCTACATGCAGGGTTGAGGGTAAGGCAGAAACCCAAGAATGCTCCTTGGAGGGCTATGTTCACTGTGAGTCTCTGGCTCAGAGCTGAAAAACATCATTAGCCTCATTATCGAACCGACCCAAGGGCCTTCTCATTCTGCCCACACTACTCCAGAGGAAGTCTGGGGCAGGGCTAGAGAGATTGGATTGATGGGGCTGGTCCAAAACACAAATAATGCATTTCCTTTCAAATATGAAAACAATGCTTGCAGCCAGGGTGTAATAACAGGTTCTACTGCTGTGGCTGCTTTCATAGAGAGCGCCAACTGTCCCCTGATTGCGCTTCTAAGAATATCAAGTCTGTCTTTCTTCCTCCCTTCTCTTCTTCTCTTGCCATGCCTTCACTTCCTTCCTTCTTTTCTCGTCCAACAATCACATCCAGGCCTCCTCCTCCTCCACACCCGACCCTATGCTGGAACCTGAGGACACAGCTGAGTGGGACTGGGACCTGCCTTCTCTTGAGTTCTGTAGGGAATACTGTTGGATATAAATAATCCTAAGCGGGTATATAGCACACACTGAAATAGACTTGCTCTGTGTAACCCTCAAAAAAAAACTGTTAATACAGAGGCTGGGAAGATCACGAAAGTACTGCAAGCATGAGGATCTGAGTTCGGATCCCCAGTATCCACATGTAAAGCTGGGCCAGCCATATGTCTGAAATGCCAGCACTGATAAGGTGGCCACAGATGGGTCCCCAAAGCTCACTGGCCAGCCAGCATAATAAAGCTAGTGAGCTCCAAATTCAGTGACAGACCCTTCTCACAATATAAGGTGACAAGTAATGGAGATCTCTGGTCTACATACACACACATATATACTTGTATACACAGACACACACTTGCATACACACATACCTGTATAACACACATCTGCATGCACATACACACAAATGTACACATATGCCTATAATATATACACAAAAACACATTCATACACACATGCACACACACATGCATACACGCACATGCGCACACATACACATGCATACATACATGCACCTGCATACATATACACTTATACATATATGTCTTCATATATACATATACCTGCCTACACACAAAACAAACAGTATAAACATTCAAAGTTCTGTGCAGAAGCCACTCATTCTTAATAAACTGATAAGTGCTGCTTTTCTTTTTAAGTTATCATTTAAAATCTTTTGCATGTAATTATGTTTTGATTCAATCTTCCTCCTCTCAGCTCCTCCCAGAAACTCTCCACCTTCTGACGTATGCATCTTTGCTTTCTCTCACTCAAAAAAATACCAAAAACTAAAAAAAGACAAAAAACAAAACAAAAAAGTGCACAAAAACATGAAGTTCATTTGTTTTATCCAGCTACTCCTGAGCATGTGGAGCTGCCCTGGAATGTAGTTGATATTCCCAATACACTCCAGTATAGATAACTGATTTTCTTTTTTCCAGAAGGAATCCACTAGGAATGGTTCTTGATTTGTTGTGGAGCCTCATGTGCACTTGCCCCTTCTCTCTGTTGGGATTTCATCAGCTTTGAACCTGTGCAGGTCTTGTGGGATCTGTCAGTCTCTGTGAGTTCACACATGCATCAGTCCTGTTGTGTCTGGATGATGCTGTTTCCTTGGAGTCATCAACCACCTCTGGCTCTTACAATCTTTCTGTCTCCTCTTCAGCATTGATTCCGGAGCCTTGAGGGGAAGAGTGTGTATAGAGAACCCATTTAAGACTGAGCACTTACTGCCTCTCAGTGTCTGTGTTATTACCATCTACTGAAAAAAAGAAGCTTCTCTGATGAGAGTTGAACAATGAGGCTCTAATCTATACATGTTGCTTTTCTTACTCATCTTTGAATAGACACACTGCGTTTTTACATTTTTCCAATTACTTTTGTATACATTAACTAATATTGCTTTCTTTCCCACCAATGTCAGAGGTGGCCATTATTATCTTCTTGTTTC
>PVIH01004896.1:0-132404 GCA_004025045.1 Sigmodon hispidus | reverse complement strand
TAATCCATTCTTCAGTTGAGGGACATCTAGGTTGTTTCCAGGTTCTTGCTATTACAAATAATGCTGCTATGAACATAGTTGAGCTAATACCTTTGGAGTATGAATGTGCCTCTTTAGGGTATACACCCAGAAGTGGTATTGCTGGGTCCTTGGGGAGATTGATTCTCAATTTTCTGAGAAACCGCCATATTGCATTCCAAAGTGGCTGAACAAGCTTACACTCCCACCAACAATGGAGGAGTGTTCCCCTTGCTCTGTATCCTCTCCAACATAGGCTGTCATCTGTGTCTTTTATCTTAGCCAATCTAACAGGTGTTAGGAGGTACCTCAAAGTTGTTTTGATTTGCATTTCTCTGATGGCTAAAGATGAAGAGCACTTTTTCAGGTGCCTTTCAGCCATTCGTAGTTTCTCTGCTGAAAATTCCCTTTTTAGATCTGAACCCCATTTTTTGATTGGGTTATTCAAGGTTTTGGGCTCTAGATTCTTGAGCTCTTTATATATCTTAGAGATCAGTCTTCTATCACTTGTAGGGTTGGTGAAAATCTTTTCCCATTCTGTAGGCTGCCGTTTTGTCCTATTGACAGTGTCCTTGGCTTTGCAGAAGCTTCCCAGCTTCAGGAGATCACACTTATTGATTGTTGGTCTTAGTGTCTGTGCCACTGGTGTTATATTTAGGAAGTGGTCGCCTGTGCCAATTTGTAGAAGTGTATTTCCCACTTTCTTTTCTATCAAGTTCAAAGTGGCTGGGTTTAAGTTGAGGTCTTCGATCCACTTGGATTTGAGTTTTGTGCAGGGTGACAGGCTCGGATCTATTTGCATTTTTCTACACACTTCAATCCAGCTATGCCAACACCATTTGTTAAATATATTATCTTTTTTCCATTGTATGTTTTGGGCCTCTTTGTCAAAGATCGGGTGTTCATAGGTTTTTGGGTTAATGTCTGGATCCTCAATTCTATTCCATTGGTCCACGAGTCTGTTTTTATGCCAGTACCAGGCTGTTTTTATTACTGTAGCTCTATAGTATAGCTTGAAGTCAGGGATGGTGATACCTCCTGAGGTTCTTTTGTTGAGTAAAATTGTTTTGGCAATCCTGGCTTTCCTGTTATTCCACTCTTAGTCTGAAGAGACCCTGTTCAACCTGAGGAGTTGGCTAAATGAAAATTGGCTGTGGTTTGTTCTGTCTCTCTGTTATTTCAGCTTTTCTTGTATCTGGCTTTGGGTTTTATTATAATACAAATAGAGTTCATACAATACAAAACTAAAAGAGAAATACTAGATATTATCACTTATGATTCTACTTCTTTGAGGAATCTGATATAGTTTGTCTTACAAAAACTGTCTGTATCCAGGTATCTGGCATGGTGGTGTCAGAGACCTGGAGTGGTCGTGGAAACATGACAGAAAAAAATTTATGTTACCAAAATGAACATGTTCCAATATGTTCTAACATATGATGATACACCTGTGAAAAAATCACATTTTAAAACAAATAGCTAGATGTTATCTAATTTGTTTTTATTGAAAGGTAGAGGATTTCTTCTTTCTCTTTTTCTTTTTCTTTTTTTTTTTAAGAAAAGAAGTCTTTCCTCACCCACACCCCTGCCCGAGGCTATCAATGTAGAAGCGAGGCATTGTGTCATTTAGCCGTGTTCTAGCCTTGAGTTCTTGTGTACAATGACATCTCTCTCTTTTAATTTTTATTTTTTAAAGTCTAGTAATGAGTAAGTACATCCCTTGCTTCTCTTTCTGGGATTGTGATAGATACCTCACTCAGGAGGATATTCTCCATATCCATGCCTGCAAATTTTAGAATATCATTTTTTTTTTCTTACTGCTGAGTAGTACTCCATTGTGTAGATGCACCACGGTTTGTTATTACATTCCCCAGTTGAGGGGCAACTATGATGTTTCCAGGTTCTTGCTATTATGAATAATGCTGCTATGAACATAGTTGAGCTATGGGGTGTAATGTGCATCTTTAGGGTATATGCCTAAGAGTGGTATTGCTGGATCCTTAGAGAGATTGATTCCCAGTTTTATGAGAAACTGAAAAAAGGAGAAGATTGCAAACATGAATGAAAACTCTTATGTAGGACCATTGTTAGAGTTGCCTGGAACTCAACTCTTACACTAGGTGTGTTTGTCTGTCTGTCTGTTCATTATGAGTTCCTGAGAAAGAACATGTAATTGATTTATGGTGTAGGAATGTAGTTGGTCTTACTAATACCTCTCAAACACACACTCCCATATACAATGTGTGTGTGAGAGAGAAAGAGAGAGTGGACATGCACATTTATTTCCTTCCTTCTTTGTAGGGGTAGTGCCTTGCGGTCGGATTCACTGACTGAAATGAGGCTCTGGGCAGGACTTTGGTCATTAGAGAGTCTCCAGGGACAACTTCCTTTCTTCCTGTGCCTGTTGCAGGAAGCTTCCTGCTAAGGCCTTCTTTTACTTTGTCTTCTGCTTGTCCTGGCTCTTCTGACTTCCTCTGACCCCCACCTTGGTCTTATCAGGAATCTTGAAATGATATTTGGCTTCCCTGAATAAGTCCCTACTTTAGAATCATTAGCTGAATTACATTTGTAGCAGCCCTTTTTCTCATATGAGGTGGAATATGCATTGGTCTGTGGAATTAATAACATCACCATCTTTAAGGATGCCAGGATTCTGCCTATTACAAACATAGTTATTAGTGTTTGCAGGAGAGTACATTGCTTCTGGATGTGGTGCTAGGGTGGTGTCCGCAGCTTGGCACGTGGAGGCAGGTGCTTTCCCACTGGCTAGGCTGGCTGCCAATCCTAGAGTGCTTCTAAGCCAATTAATGTACTGACAGCCGGACACTGCAGCTGATTGATTAGACTATTAATGTTTGGATTATTGAGCTAGAACTGTTTATGGAATTTGAGGGGCAAAAATCTTCAAAATGACTAATAAATAATGGAGTTAGAACTTATTAAGATTAAGGGTGTCATTTGCTCTCAGCAAAGGGAAAGTCGATTTTACTGCACATTCTGAGTTCCCAGTGTCACTAATTTAATTAGCTAAACACTTCGGAGAATTTCTTCATTTTTTCTAAGTATTAAAAGATATATACAAAAGCAAAGCCAGTTGATAATGAACTTGGTTTTGTTTCTGTCCTCTGGGGACTTGATTTGGAGTCACAGTTCCCTGGACATACACTGCCCTGCATTTTTACCTCATTCTTCAAATCTCAAAAGTAATTGGATTTGGTAAAGAAAACAATGCATGACTCCTGTAAATTGGCTGCCATTCATTACCAGGTATTCCAGCCAAGAGAGGAGAAAATGAATTCGCTCTGCCCCTTTCCTCTCATTTTGCAGCAATCTCATAAGTTGAAATGCAAATAAAGAGCTGAAAAGTGTGCTGTGCTTTTCTTTCGGTGGCGATACTCATCTAAACCCAGGGGCATCTTGGGAGCATTTGACATGGTCGGGGTGGTGAATCTGGTGGATCAGCCCTCATCTGGAACTATTCTTGCTGAGTGGCTTTCAAAGCCTTCTACAGAGTTCTAACATCATTACAGAAATGAGAATTGACTGCCTTCCTCCTAATTCACCAGAGAATGAGAGCCAGCAAGTGTGAGGGGAAATGTCTGCAGTTGGAAGGTTTATCACACATCTCCTATGGCTTGCTGGCACGCCTCACAACTCCAAATGAATATTTGCACTAAAGCTTCGTGATTCACATTACCTCAAAAAGAAACATTTAAATTAACTATAAATTATATTTTGTCAACTCCAGTCTTATAGACACAGAATGAAAGGAAACAGACTCCTTGGGGCTAGAAAAGATGCCTCAGCAGGCAATGGCCCTCATTGCCAATCTTGGACCTGATTTCTGTCCCCATAACTCACATTGTAGGAGAACTGATTCATACAAATTATCCTCTGACCTACACACACACACACACACTAAACCAAATAAGTAAGTTTATATAAAGGAAATTAAAATGACTGCTTGAGTGAACAGAAACCTACCAAAATCGGATGGTTATGTTTCCTGTGGTAATTAGCTTCAGGAGTCACCTGAAATTATAAAATTGTTCCATTTCTAGCTTTGAGTAATTCTAGTGATGAACTGATAAACACAAAGACATGTGATTGGAGTCATCTTCAGAAAGTTCAGCAAAGCCATGATTTTTAAGAACTACTTCTACCAAGCCCTGGAGAGATGACCCAGCAGTGAAGAGCACTTCCTGCTCTTACGGAATAGGACTCTGAACATCACTGAACACTTTAAAGTATCCTAACAAAGAAACATCAGGAAGGAGTTGAAAATGATAGTATGTGGCAAGCATGTCACTGTCCAGGCATTTGCTAACAGAAGGAAGAGAGAGGCTTTGAGATAGAAGCTACAAGTATGTTGGTATCTGGATTGTTGGCATGAACATAAAAATGGAAAGGACTTTATTTTCTGGGCCCTTTGGAGAAAGCAGTATCTCCCTCTGCTGCAAGCGAGCCTGGCACTACCTTCTGAAGAAGGAACAATCTGCACACTGTGGAGGCCTCTGGGATTTCACAGCTAACTGGCCAGGGAAGCAGGGCAGAGAGTTTATCAGGGTTAAGACAGCACCCTGTGTTTTCTTAAAGAAATGGATGCCTCCAAGAGCAGACTAATGACATGCTGGGCCAGCTGTCGTTAAGAATAATGGTAAGGGCCAGGGAGATGGCTCTAGGTAAAAGTGCTTGCTGTGCATGTCTGATGACCTGATTTCAGAACTCTAGACCCCACATTAAAAGCCAGATCAATATCAAGCATCTGTAACCCCAGCACTTGTAGGAAAAGACAGAAAGTGGAGACAAGGATGCTCCCAGAAGCTGGTGAGCCGGCTAGCCTGGCATATGTCATGCAGAAATACAAAGGAAAAATCCTGCCTCAGACAAGGCAGAAAGTGAGAACAGGCTCCCAGAATACACACACACACACACACACTATGAAATAGAAGAATGAGATTTCATTTATAGGCAGGGAATGGCGATCTGGGAATATTGTGGTTTAATGAGTTGCTATTTTTGAGCTAATGTCTGGTAGTCAATGCACTACCCAGAAGACATCAGCAAAGTTGAGGTTTATTTATATTTTTCCTATATAGTCTTCTGTAGTGATGTTTTTATTGGCTATTATTTTAAGCATATTCTACTTCTCTTCCTTTCCTCATGCAAGATGAAATAATAAGTCATTAATCAGGTGGTCTTTTTCAACTAAAATTTGATCTTCTAGGATGTAGGAATGATGCTTCGGGTTGATTATGAGCTCATCCTGTTTCTATATTTAAGTAGAGAAAAGGTGGATGCCAATAGCTATTATAAAAGTCACAGAATACATCAGCAAACAAATGTTCTATTCCCATTAGTGTGGGCAGACAATCAGAAGAAACCTCACTGCTCTGTTTTTAGAAGCTTGAGCTGAGAGCAGCCATCCATGCCAGTTTCTATCCTTGTCCATTCATTGGGAGTCCTCTCTGCCTAGAGCCACAGCCTCCACGCAGCGTGGAGAAAGCTAAGGCTCACAATGTTTTCTACAAATCAAAGCTAAAACAAACTTGTATCCAGATATAAACACCAAATTAATTGGAAAAGAAAAGCATACCAACCCATCTGTAGTCTTGGAAATTTTTTTTTAATTACAGAATCTACCCAAAGTTGGCCAAAGTCATTTGCAGTAAGAAGTAAACCTGTTCCTCTTCTGAAGGCAAATAACTCATTACTAAGAAAAATTCCTTAGACTTCTGTGTAACTTGGTCTATACAGCTTCTACCCAACAGCCGGGCCCATTGTATACTATTCCAAAGGGGTACCTTTCTAAAATAAACATTATTACTGTCACTGGTCCTCCCTGCCTGATAGCAACTGCATTCTTAGAGAAAAATTGTATAGAAACACATCGTCGGGGCTGGAGAGATGGCTGAGCGGTTAAGAGCACCGTCTGCTCTTCCAGAGGACCCGGGTTCGATTCCCAGCACCCACATGGCAGCTAACAACTGTCTGTAGTTCCAGTTCCAGGCAAACACCAAGGCAAATAAATAAAATAAATAAATAAAGTTAAAAAAAAAAGAAACACATCGTCATATATTAGTAGTTAATTCCATTTCACTAGATTTTTATTCCACATATCAGAATTACATAGGAGTTTTAGATTTTATGTACTGCTACACATTTCATTTACACTTTCACCATCTCAGTTTATTCTTTTATAACTCACCCTTATATTTTATGTTAAAAAAACATTTTTGAAAGAAAGAAAATTTTAAATTTTCAAGAAAGAATTTTGCATTTAATTTTCGTACAAATAAAATCAAATTCAGTATCTTTTTTACCTGAGTAGTAACTAAATCTAATAGAGTAATGCTGGATTTATGCCCTTGCAGGTAAATGGTTATGCATAATAACCTTTGTGTCCATCACAATGAGATGAGCACAGTTGCTCAGTAGAGTGTGTCCAGTCAAGATGGGGCTGGCAGCCCTCACCTATAGAGGTATTAGAAGCAGGCAAATGAGTTAGGTTCAAAGGCATTCATATAATATATCAGGGACTAAATCTGGGAACTAAAGTAATAAATTTCATGAAAGAAAACACAAGGTTATATCTCCATAACCTTGTGTCCCGTGATAGATTCTAAGATGCAAGTCCCAAAGAATGAACAACAAAAGAAAAAATAAGTACATATTAAAATCTAAAAGTTTTGTGTATCGGAGGACATTATCAATAATAGGAAAAAGACTAGAAAATGGGGGATATTATTATTAGACCATATATCTAGTAAGGTCTATATATAATAATGATACATATGCAACTATATAGTAGTATCAGCTCTGTGTGGGACTCTTTCATCTCAATAACAAAAAAGGAAACAGGTACATTAAAAGGATGAATTAC
This sequence comes from Sigmodon hispidus, assembly GCA_004025045.1. NCBI lineage: Eukaryota > Metazoa > Chordata > Mammalia > Rodentia > Cricetidae > Sigmodon > Sigmodon hispidus. Next base: position 125,503 of record PVIH01004896.1, on the reverse strand, counting down.
TTAAAGAGATATTTCTTGAAAAATAAAAATAACCATCAGCTGTGTGGAGAAGTGCTTCATGTCTTTAGGTTGTAGGAAAATATAAACAAAAAGCACAATGAGATGTTACTTTGTTCATACGAAGATGAGTACCAAAAAACACCAATTAAAAATGACAAGTGCTCCTAAGGATATTGAGAGATTGGAGCCCTTTTATATTTCTAATAGGAAGAAAATGGTTCTGCCACCACATGAAACAGTTGGTGTTTCTCAAAATGTTTTTAAAGAGTTTCATAAGACCCCAAACTCTACCTCTAGGTATGTACAGAAAATGATTTAAAATAGCAGCTGTGTATGTCCCAGTATCTGCATGTCAATAGAAACAGGGCTCATGGGCTGGAGAGATGGCTCAGCGGTTAAGAGCACCGTCTGCTCTTCCAGAGGACCCGGGTTCGATTCCCAGCGCCCACATGGCAGCTAACAACTGTCTGTAGTTCCAGTTCCAGGCAAACACCAAGGCAAATAAATAAATAAAGTTTAAAAAAAAAAAAGAAACAGGGCTCACAAAATAGATACTATATGCTTATGAGCAGTTGCATGCCTAAAATATCATCTTATTTATCCAACAGTATTCATCCATAAAAGTGAACCATAGCACATAGTTGTAATTCTAGCACTCAGAAGCTTGGAACAGGAGGATTATGAGTTCCAGGCCAGCATAGATTTTGTAGTGAGACCTTCCCAAGGAAAGAAGAGATTAAGAAAGGAGGATGCCGGAGGAGGCGGAGAGGAGGAGAGGGAGAGATGACCGTTGATTCCAGCTCCAACAAGAATGAACTTCAAATGCACCATTCTAGCAGAAGAAAACAGGCTCCAGAGGTTACACGTACATGAGTCTATGTGTGTGAAATACCAGAATAGGAAAGCCTGTAAATGCAGATGATAATGGGTAGGTTGCTTGGGGCTGGGGGGGACAGGGAAGGAGGGCTAGGAGAGATGCTGTTTATAGGCTAAGGGGCTTGATGTTTGAGGTATAGGATGTTGCAGCTAGATAGAGGTGGCAGCCATACAACACCATGAAAGTACCACAAGCCACAGAATTTCTTGTTTGTGAATGATCATTTTGTATGATGTAAAATGACTCCGATTGTCAATCCCATTCCCAGCACTTCTTAACAAGTACACTCATGTAAATGTTTCTCATGACAGGAGCTGGTGGAGTTTTGACTGGTTCTGAATGATGTATTCAGCTTTGGTTTGGAAAATGAAAATAAGAGAATTAATTGATGTTTCTTGTCTTTTCAGGACTCTCAACTTGTATCTTCTGGTCACAATAATCCAAGTAAGAACATCTCTCTAAAGCTTTCTGTGGAGCGGGGGAGGGACAGATGAGAATTAGGTTTCAAAGAAGCCTCCTGGAAACAAAATCAAGTGAGAAAGTGAGAGGGCCTTTGGCCCAGGCACTGCCTATATGTGTTATAAGGTTCTTGATGACCCCAAGTGTGGATATTTAAGGGGAGGAGGCCAAAGCACAAAGCATGTCAACAGGACTCTGGAAGAAGAAAATACCGTCCTCCGTTGGTCCCTAGTATATGTGAAGGAATCAAATTAAAAGGCAAGATGCCTACATTAAAAGAAAATGAATAGGTAAAGCAGTCCAATGAGAAGGCTTCACAGTAAATGACCTTAGACTCTATGAAGCAGACTCACACTTGCTAAATAGACTGTGCCTTCTTCCAGAAATAGACAGACTAGGCTGGACAGCAAGTGGTCCCCTTATTGAATCCGTGGTAAATGAAGCACATGAGCTCGATCATCAGACAGAGGAGCATTCTGTGAAGAAGAGTTTTAATTCTCTTCCTTGGCCCTCCAAATTGGTATTAATGTTGTCTGGGGCATTAAAAATGCATAAGCTGCCCTGTTTGTGTCCTAAAAGCAAACTCATAAAGACCAGGCTTTGTTGGTTTCACGAGCAGCCAGTGAGCTGGGAAAAGAACAGCCTTTGCTAGTTACAAAGCTCTGATGGAAGATAAAAATCACTCTGAGCTGGTGTCTATGGAACTGAGACTCGAGCACTGGACATCTGTGAGGCAGGAGAGTTTGGGAGAAAAATATATCCATGCAATGTACTAGGAAGCTCCATAAAATGCATGCACAGATAGAGAAAAGTCATTTGGGGAAATGATAGTATTCTGGCACAGGGCTTTCTGGGAGCACAGGTTCAGTTAGAAATGTTTGTAATTCTTCTGTGACAAGTTCTCCGGGTTTACTAAGCTTCTATTTTAGAATGTTAGAATATTAAATATGTTATTGTATATTCACATATAAAAACACATGGTGAATGTCTGCATTTTATAAGTTAGGAGAATGCTTGCTCAGGTGGCAGGTTGAACTCACTCAGTCACTGGGGTACTGTAGGACTGAGAGCAAATTAGCAACAGCCCTCGTATAGAAAAGAATGACATCTGGCAAACAGAAAGATGAGCCCCTACAGAAAAACAGCCCTGAGCAGTGAAATTATAACTCAGACAGGAAAAGAACCAACAAAGAGTATATGCTGGTATGCGGAGGAAGGCTGTAGGTCTCCACTGAATCCCTGGACACCAAGCATGGATTGTCATGATGGACAACTGGACCATTCCACCTCTATCACCCCAAGTCCCTATCTTAACTAATGCAAAAAGAGAATTTTCCATTTGATTTTCCTTTTTAAAAGGTAGAAAAAGAGGCTGGAAAGATGGCTCAGTAGTTAAGAGCACTGACTGCTCTTCCAGAGGATGGGGGTTCAGTTCCCAGCACCCACATGGCAGCTCATAACTGTCTGTAGTTCCAGTTCCCAGTTCCAGGAAAATAAATAAATAAAAATAAATAAAGTTTTTTTTTTTTTAAAAAAAGTTAGAACAAAAACCAAAACCACACTGATATCTGCTTAAGATTTGAACAGTTGACTAAATATCCTCCTAAAGAGAAACAAAATAGACTCTTAAGATAACATCATATCTGGAGTGCTGGGAAAGGAGGCAACTTTCTCAACAAGATGACTAGGCAGGATTTCTGCCCATAAAAAGTAAAGTATCTCCCTCTTTGTCAGGGAGCAAAAGGAGGTGTCGGACTTCCACCTTGCCTCTTCTCTTGGGAAGTCCTAGCCAACACACCCTCTGCTCTTGCAGACCAGCCCTTTGCTCCTCACAGGACACAGGTGTTCTAGAAATTCCCTCAGTGTTCTGATGCAGAAAGCCAACACCTCACGGGTTGACCAGCCTGTTGTTCAACCCTGTGAGCAGCAGTGGGCACAGAGAAGAGCCTGACCGTAGAGGAAATTGGTGTCCTTCATGGCAAAGAGAGGCAGAGGTGCCGGTGGACACAGTCTAAGGAGGACCTTTCATTGTGTGTGAGGTGAAAAGAGCAAACACATTGCTGGGAAATAACAAGTGATTGCTGATTAAATGACCGTAAGAATTTAGAATGTGATTAATAAAGTAAAAGATTAATAGGCAATAGTTTAAGACTCCAATCCGCCAAATACAATGGAAACTCTTTTGTTTTTCTGTAAAACAGATGGGGAAGATCAAAAGAGGCTAATTAAAGAGTAAACTAGGATGAGAAGCAAGGTCCAGTTGATGGGAACACCAGAAAAAGTCACAAAGTAAACAAACATTAAAATAAATAACAACCCCAACAAAATAAGCAACACACAATTAAAAAAACTATGTAAAAGAAAAAATAGGCTATACACAAGATCAAGTAATATCAGAATTCTGGTGTTTGAAATATGAAACCAGAATGTTTGCTAAATTACAGAAGAGGTAGACAAAGGGGGGCATATAGTATAGAGCAAGAAAATTTGAAGAAATGTTAAGTCACATTTATATTAATAAAAACTAGACGTTAAATTTTCCTTGGGCATTCCTTGACATTGTTGATAAAAAAAAATAACTAATGAATTGAAAAACTGCACTTAAGAAATTGTGAAGAATGTAGCATAGGAAGATCACAAGCAGAAAAAAATTATGTTAAGACGTTCCCCCACACCTGACTCGCATTCCCAGAACAGGTGAGTCAGGGCCAGTAGTGAAGGGCATGGCCAGGAGAATTCTCCACAGAAAAAGCTGACAGGACACAGGGAAAGAAACCCACATGTATACTTTACTACAAGACGTGGAGAAGGGAATGCTTCAAAATGCCCTTTAATCAATTTTGTTTACAAGAAAGAAAACCCTTCTATCTGACCTCACAATGGTGGCAGTGGAAATCAACAGACAGGGAAATTATAACCATAGTTAGCTGAGGGAATGTAATTATCAATTAAAAATCTAGTGGCCTAGAAAGATGGCTTCCCAGTGAAGGATGGGGATGTCTCTTGCAGACTACTAGAGCTTTATCCTAGTTCACAACCACAGGTAATCCCAGATCCAGTAGATTCAACACTTTCCTCTGGCTTTCTTGGTGGCTATACACAGGTACATAAGTAAATACTAATAAATCTTTTTATTTTAAAACCTAGATAATTGAAGGTAAAATTGGATTAAATGAATTTTATTATAGCATATGTTTATCTTGTAATTGACTAGTTTTAGAAATTATGTTTAAAATTTTTACTTATAATCCTACTATCACAAGCAATCCTACAACTATTTATGCTAAGCATAGATTAGTCATTTTAAAAATAAAATTATTTTACACAATGCTGAAACTGGTTGCTTCTCAACCAGGAATTCCGCCAAATGCAGTAGAACATAACTTAAAGTGGGCACCATCTTTTGGGCAGTCCAATAGAAAGGGCAGTAATTCCCATTCCTTCAGGCCACCATAACCTAAAACTGACAAAAACCATACCAGAAAGAAAAGTTGTAAATTAACTTCATTAATGACCCCAATGCACAAGCATCCTAAGAAGGAAGATGCTTGCTAATTAAATCTAGCAGTATATAAAATACATTTCATAGTGTAAGGGTTAAGAAATAGTATTTGTTTTAGTAATTCAAAATCAGATTCTATTAATTCATAATAATTCGCCATATGTAATTCACTATACTAGTTATGAAAAGAGAAAATATGTTTAATCTAAGACATTGAGAAAAATACTTGGTAAAATTCTATATGTGTAATTCAGGGGGAAAACATGCTTTAGCAAGTTGGATATAGAAGATTCATTTCCACAAACAGTTGCCTTTGTCCAAAAGGAAGAACTTTGAAATTCTGCTGTTTCGTGTGTGTTTCGTATGCCCTCTTAAACTTGGGCAATGTTGGTAATTCAAGATTGACCCCTCAGGATAGAATCCTTGGTCAGAGTCATAAACTAAGAAAAAAGAAGGTGTGATGTTAGGGTGGAAATGTCAAAACTCATTTTCCCAAATGATGTAATCATCAATATATTGATAGAATACTGAAAACCCCTACAGATGAATTACTAGAATTAGTAAGAAAATTTAGCAGTGCTGTATTCACAATCAATTGAATTCTCCTGATTTAACAAAAAATGAAAATTCTCAACTAAAGATCTGACATTGGCATGAAAGATATAACTTACTAAGCAGTGGATCTGAAAAAGTATATAAGTAAATGTTGGGGAAAATTACAAACTATCAAGGAGTATTATAGATGACCTAAATGAATAGAGTGATTAATATCAGATACAGGCATGAGAAGATATGACAGTGTAAGGATTAAAGCTCTCTACACATTGAACGAGATTCAGTACAATGCCAATCAAAGTTTAAATATTTGTATAGATACAACTTGGCAAGCTGGGCCTCTAATTTATAGGATAGAGCAAAAGTTGGAAATGGCAAATACTTACATAAAAAAGAACAATGTTTGAATCTTGTCATTACCAGCATTGAAACAAGCAAAGCTACAGCATAAAGGTAGCAGAGCACTAGTGGAGTAAATGCATGGAAACCAGAGTCCTACTAAAGATAACACAGCAGGCCAGTGTGGAGAAGCAGGTATATTGTGTACTTGGTATGGGAAACAGTGAAATTACTTCTCCCCATACACCATGTACAAAAATCACCTCAAGTATTTTTAAGAGACCAGCAAAACAGTGCTTTTAGAGTATGGTAATGCAGTCTCTTATTTGTGTCTTCAGTAAATATAAAGACGCCAGAGAAAACTATTTTCAAATATCGTTTCATTAACATTCAGAACATAGTCCAGTCAAAAATACCAGAGAAACCAGTAAAAAGCTAACTAATACTGGGGTATTTTATCTTATTATTTAGGCTTATAATTTGTGTTTGTGGTGGTTTAAATATCTCTATTTGCATTGGGACAATAAGTCACTGCACTGAAACAAAACTGAAGCTTGGATTTACCAGTTTGGGACATAGGAAAGTTCTGCAGTCCAGAGCTCCTCCTTTGGGGGAAAATGTTCATGAATGTTTGCAAATTCATTGTTTGTATGGGTCAAATCTAAATGCCACTTACAAGGACTCCAATCAGGAGTTCACAGTATACTTCTGTGGCAAGATGCTGTCAGCAGCAGGGCTGACCCAAGCAGGGCTGTGTGCATCCTGACACTGAAACTGAAAAACCTGTTTTTGGGTTTCAGAAATAAGTCTCAAAAGACTGTGTAGCAGCACAATTCCATTTGTGTAAAATGTAGAAACAGCAGTGACTGAGAATGTATACCTGGGTGGTGAAATCTATCCAGAAAAGAAAGGGGAGGTTTCACTGGAACTCTCTTTCTAGGTAGCTAGCCGAAAGGCAGGATAGAGGATGCAGTCCACTGGGACCACTCTGGAGGATCTAACTTACTTGTGAATGTTTATTTCCAGTCTGGAAGGTGTTTCATTTTAATTTTTGCAAACTGCATATACACATCAATTACATAAGAATTTTATGTGCATTAAAGGTATATGCTGTTTAGCAATCTTTTGGGAAAGGCCTGGCCTTGACTTGAGGAAAGCTAATCCGTGGAGTGATGGAATGTAATAGTGGGAGGCATTTAGCATCAGTGCCATAAGCATTTACATGATTTGGATGAGGAGCATTTCCTTCCGCAGGAGTCAGCTCTTAGTCCTTGGTTAGTTACCATCTAATACTGGTATTATACTGCAAGTGCTCATTACTGGTTGGTAATTTCTCTAATTGACCTACTAGCAAATATAATGATTAATTTATTAACTAAATATTAATGATGATGGCTCATTAATATGTGTGACTGAATAGAAAGAATATAACTTAAAGTTGGTTTTTTTTTTTTTGACAGTGGGAAATGAAAGATATACCTAGTTATAGTTGAGAGAGAAAGGAAGGAAAAGATGTGGGTGAGCCTCCTCACTTTACATTGTATGAAAAGCAGAAGCTGAAGGGCTGCAGACATGGTTCTGCCATTAAGAGCACTTGCTCTGTTCTCAGTACCCACATAGCAGCTTACAGCTGTTTCTACTCCAGTTCCAAGGGATCTGATGCCCTCTTCTGACCTCTACAGGCACTGTACTCCTGTGGTGCACAGATGTGCAAACAGGCAAAGACATCCACACACATTAAATTAAAATACATAATTATTTTTTTAAGAATCTGGTTAGTCAAGAAATAGAAGATTATGCTCTGTTCTTTCTTCACAACATGTAAATCTTTCACTTCTTAATGTGAGAAATAAAAGATTCAATATCCTTAAAAGTTATAAATACATACTAGAAGTAACAGTTGAACCAGGGGAAATTATAGAGGGCAGTTTATTACATTAATGAGAATAGATATTATCTAAAGTAGATATACCTAAAACTATAAAATATTAGTATTGTTTAGAGTAATAATTGATGAGTAACAGAATTAAAAACAAAAGTGAGTGAATCTATTGCTTCTTTCCATGATCTAATACTCTTTTGCTGTGAACATGAATTTCCTGTTATACAACTGTGAAGAAAAATCACAGCACAGACAGATTTTCTTTTGTGATACTAAAATCAGCATAATACATGTTTATTCAGGGGACCTTTTCTAGTATTTTAGTAAATTCTTTTAAAAATTTTTTTATTCATTTTACATAGCAACTACAGATTCTCCCACTCCCTCCCCCAGCCTTCCCCCCAACCCATACCCCACCTCCTCCAAAAAGGTAAGGCCCCATGGGGGCCAGAAAAGCCTGGTAAATTCACTTGAGACAGATCCAAGCCTATCCCTCCTGCATCAAGGCTGTGTAAGATATCCCCCGCCCCCCATAGGTCCCTCCAAAAAGTCAGCTCATGAACCATGGATGTATTTTAGTAATTTCAATAACATTTCAGTTAAAAATTAAAAGCAAATTCCTCATAATATTATTAGAAACAGCATATCTTACAGGTTTGCTTTTTATTTTTTTAAATCTCATATAGTGTATTTTGATGATTTCCATTCTCCTTCCTCAATATCATCCCAGATCTTCCCTTCTCCTTTCCCAGCCAACTTTGTGTTCTTCTTCTTCCAAAAATATAAAGACAAGACCTCAAACCTTGAAAACAACAGAACACACACACAAAAAGCCATGGACTCCACATGTCCAAATTCTTCTCTGTTGTGAAGATGGCCACTATGGCACCAGCAATACACTCAGTGTCTCTAAAAGAATGTGAATTAGAATTGTTTTTTATCTCCACCTCCCCAAGGCAGAATACTAGGCACATAGTAGCCCTCAGTATATGTAATCAGTTAGAAAAGAAGCTACTGTAATGTTTTCAGGAGCCTATTGACTGATTGAGGTGTTTCATGCCTCAAAATATATCTGTCCCATTGGTGAGTGTACCTTAAAAATTCTTCACTACCCTCGGCCCAAAAGTCTACTTCCCATGTTAGTAACTGGACATCAGAAGACAGATATGAAACTGAGAACACATTAATAAGTACACACACAAATGGTGGATGTTAGATCAACTAATAGATGGAGAAAGGAAGAAAGGATGGATAGAGAAAGAGAGAGAGACTCTGAATAAAGATGCTCATTCCCAACTCTGATGACCTGCACTCAGTCTGCAGAATCTACTGTAGAATCCACATGGTAGAAGGAAAGAACCAAGTCCCATTGATTGTTCTCTGACATACCTGCCAAGGCCTTCAGAACTCATACTCACATAAACACACACTAAGTAAAGTAAATGTAAAAATTAGACTAATATCATCACATACGTTTTGCACATATTCAAATGCATTTTCACATATATATGTATGATTCTTCCTGCAGTTCATTGTCCCCCTTTCTGAAATTTTATTTCCCTATGCAAAATGTCCACCCTGTACCTCTTCTGCTTTGAGTATTAATGACCAATACAGATTGCCTCCTAAAGAGACCACAGTGGTGGCACTCAGGAGCTGACTAGAATGTGACTCCTAGTAGTCTTCTTTGGGAGGTACAGGTACCCACTTGCCAACTCTGGGTCCTGAGACTTGCCTATCTCACGTTTGTCTCTTTTCCTTGAGCCCTGGCAAAGTAGTGATGATTCTCAGCAGTTCAATCTCTTGAACATTTCAAATTAGCTTCAGAAATTGCATCACCTAAATTTTCAAAGATTTACTTATATCTTCTTCCTGAAAGACTAAAAGAAAAACAAAAATGTAATCTGTGTCTCAATCTTGGCCTTGCTTTTCCCCAGAAAGATTCACTCTCTCTGAGCACCAAGCTTGCCGAGATCACCCATTATCAGACTGTGCTTGTAAATGTCCCTTTTGGCCCCATGTTATCCCTCCTGTTGGCCCAAACCTATTCTGTTTTCCTTGTTGCCACAACATAAGTGCTCCTAAGAGCAGAGATAATCAACTACAGCTTTGTCCCTGTGCTGAAGCCAACTCAGGATGCCTCCAGCCCCCAGATTCCATGTGCAATCCAACCTGGGTCCTCTCAGCCTGTGGGCTACTTGGCAGCTTTATTGGTCAAGGTAAAACATTTACTTAGACATCCAATCCAAGTTTTTCTTTATCTTATAGTGATTCCTTGTTCTGTGAAATGAACTATGGGAAATATTTACTGTCTAGTATTGCCAAGCCCATTTGATAGCCTCCATTGTAATGGTGTCTTGGTATAACTGCTGACAGCTATTCCTTGTGAACTGAACCCACTTCTCCAAACTCGGGAGCGGGGAGGAGAGTCATTGTATACGAGAATAATTAGAACCTCATTTAGTTTTGTCTTGCATAATACAGGTGCTATGACTGTATCTTGGGATTGTGGCAGGGATTGTGGTGTTTCTGAGAAAATGATTCTGGAACATACTAAGTCAGATTATTTTCTCGGCCACTTGACTGGACCTTTCATGTCTCCTAAATGAGTTTACCACAGCTCTGCTCAGAAGACCCAATCTAATAGAAAGCTCAGGGTATTAGAGTAACTATCAGTCTGTTGTATTTGCTTTATCTGAACATGGTTTCACCTGAGTCAGGACCCAACCGGTCGTGTTGGTATCAGCATAGGTGTTGTGGCTTTTTTTTCTTTCTTTCCTGTGAATGACTTTGGAACTGAGTACCTGTCACTCGTGAGTGTCTTGGCACAACATAGACACACAGCAGAGTTATATCTGAGATGGATGTTTACAGCTGTCCTTTCTTTCTCAAATTGTTTAATTTGTGAGAAGAAAATACAAAGTGAGGTTGTAGGCTCAGTCAGGACAGTTTGGGATATGTTCATTGTGTAATACAGGAGGTCATTCCCCAAATGATGTCTGCAAGCCAGTGTTGGAATAGGAGATGTCAATCCTCCCGTCATAGTCCATTGTCTGGATAGGAGGAGCTAAGCAGAAGCAGGGGTTCTGGAAGGTGTCAGCCTGACTTGAAAGTGATAGCAAAGGTTAGCTGCTGCCTCTGTTCCCATCTTCTGCAGCTCACAACTCTGCTGGATTGGTCCAGCTCTTGCCACTGCATGGCCATCAGTTACCACTAGCATGACCAGCGTCTACCTTCCACTGCCACAAACCAGAGGAGCATCTTACAAACCGGGGTGCACATTTCAAACCACAGTTGGCAGTGGATTAAGTATTACCTTATGCCTGTTGTGAAAAGAATTTGGACTGCTTCCAAGCTCCTAAAACTAAATCCCCAACAGCCACGTCACATGGAGATGATCTTTTACTTGCCTCTCAGATGGTCAGAAAGGCTTTCTGGTTTATATCTTACTCTGTTTTTATTGGGAGCCCCCAAATCTGCTGCCAGAGTTCTCCATGGGGTGAAATTCTTGGACATTTCATGAGTATGGCTTCAGTGTTCTGTGAAATTCTCTCCAAGTTCCAATTCAGCTTGACCCCATTTGGCTTGTGTTAGCAGAAGGGATCAAAGTTCAGAGTGCTTTGGATGTACATTGCTAATGAATTTATTTCCTTAAACTTTCTGTAAAGTGTAGTGGAGAGAAACTGATTCCATCTGTAAGATATTCATCTTCTGGCAAGGTCTGCACTCCATGTCTCTGCTTGTTTGCAAATAGCTCCTTGGTACCTACTCAAGGCTCTGTGCCTGGGCAATTGTATTGCCAAAGCAAAATTATTTTTCACATTCGGTTCTCAAACAATAAAAGATGTTTTAAAAGCCTCCCGCTGCACATTTTGAAAGCTTGTTAATAGGAACATAGAAATATGTTTAATCTTAAATCTTAAGGACTCGGAGACTGATGTTGGTATTTTTTTTTCTCCACTTTCTTTTTAAGAGAAAGCTGACGCGGAGCCAGAGAGTCCAGACAATGGCACATCGAATACATCGTAAGTGTCTTTCACATTTCTTTCTGAGATGACTGTTCTTTAATATGCCTTATAAAATGAAACAGTGCAAGTATCTTGTAATAGTGGTAATCATAGTGGAAAGAGGCCCTAGGTCCTGCTTTTTTCATGATAATGTCTTTTTAAATGCTTTTGGGTACAGACACACTTTGAGGTTTTATGCTTTCGCATTGAAAAGGGGATCTTGCAAATGCAAATGTTCTTCTTTATAAAGTAGAAATATAATTAGACTAGAGAGTATGTACTAAGAGAGGATGGAGATAAAGCCCTTTAAACTTTGGAGACTTTAAACACTGACATAAGATTTGCAGAACTTTCTACACATACTGGAGGACAATCTGTCCCACATGCCTGAAGTATCCAAGTCATTTAAAAAGCCTGCCATCTGCAGTCCCACCTCGGAAGTATGTGACAAACACAACTCTAGGTATCGTTGACATCTTAAGAGTTTATTGATGTTTTTAAGCAAAGAGTTTTTTAAAGATGAGAAAGGACACTCATCTTTACATTTTTATTATTTTCTCCTCAGTATTAAGAGAATATACGTGTGTTTTTAATGGTTAATATGATACCAAATTGAGGTCCCGGAGCTAGGGAAACAGCTCAGTTGGTAGTGTTTGCTGAGGCATTTGGGGTTCACCAGTCAGTCTAGCCTTCTTGGTGTGCTCCAAACCAATGAGTGGTGTGATATCAATTAATGTTAACATTATTAATATTATCTGATATGCAATACTTAATGACAATGAAGCAGGTACTAACTAATGACTGTTTTAACCCCACAAACATCCATACGGGCTTTCTCCTTTAAAATGTTTTGATCACCTTTGGGGAATGACACACGTTTGATTATAGAGATGACTTTGTGATTGTATCTGTTCCTGGACCATTGCTTTAATCACTAAATACCTGACATGCTCCTCATTAACAGCCACAGTCGGTGGTGCAGTATCATGTTCTATTTTGTACAAAACCTCTTTTCATCTGTAGAGCTCCTCTGGCTTATACAGGGTGGCTGGATGGTCTGTAATAGATATGACTATAGGTTGTGTGTCTCAAGATATTACCCTAAAAGCTCATTGTTGTATTTTCTCATGAGATAATAAATGTGACAATCCTAAATGGTTAAAATGATACTAATTTTTAAATTATGCCATAGGATATAATGGGAAAAGTGTTTTAATGCCATCTGGAGGCATTCTAGAGAACTGAAAGGGGGAGAGTCACTGAAAATTTTTAGTTATTTTGAGTACCATTTGGATGAGATAAAAATGCATACAACTAGAAAGCTATTGGTAAAACAGTTGTGTTGTTCTTTGATGAAAGCATTGATTATTATAAAAGCAGCAATCTCAAATTCTTAAAATGTTTGATGACAAAAGAACATCAAAAATATGTTAGTAAACTGTCAGCATATTATACTAGACTTTTCATATTTTAAAAATCTCATTCACCAGACAGCAATTTGTCTCGTGTAATTTGATGTGCTGTTAATGATCTCCTTCCTTTCCTTCTGCATTTCTGAACCATCCACTCCCTAAAATGTTGATTCCCACTCCTCGGTGCTTTATTTCTCCTAATGTGTCAAAATAAGTAGGCTGTGGAAGGAATTAGTTTAAGTCTTCTGGTGATACTAAATCCTCAGCACACCTCACTGCCTCTTCACTCAAAGCAGTTTCTTCGTCCCTTGGTTTATGGTTGCCACTCAGATCACAGGTGACAGAGACAGAGCGGAGGATGCAAGGGTTTCTTAAGAGCAGGGCATTGTGGACTTGAGTCTTGAGAGTCTTGAGTCTTAAGAGTCTGAGTTCTTTCTCAGTCCTGTTATACTCAGGCAAGAGGGACACTGTGATGAACAGCTTAAGGGTTTCTCAGACATGAGTAGCATTGACATTCATGGGGATAATATTATATACACCTACTCATATAAATTTACATCCACAAGCCTGTGTACATGCATGCACACACAAACATATACTCCTTATTTGTGTTTTTCTGCAATAGATATAGCAGGGCCACTACCCACATTACATATGAAAAGTCTAAAGATCAGAAAGGTTTCCCATTTAAAGGATAAATTAGGGCATAAATATGCCTACCCACCATACTTAGGAATGTCAAGTCATGAGCTGGAAGCAAAATTTTTAAAGAGTTGAACCACTTTTTGTTAGAGAGTGTACCAGTCAGGGGTTACTGTTACAGGTAGTAATAAGCTGCATGGCTTAAGCAACAGAAATGTGTTTTCCCACAGCTGGTTCAGGAGGTACCTCCCTTCTGATGGATGGAAGGGAAGGCTACCTGTGTTCCTGGGCTCAAGTCCTCACTTCCATCAGCACATGGCCATCCTCTCGCTGTTTCTCTTCACAGCATCTTTCTCTGTGTCCCTTGTATAAGAACACTAGCTATAGTGACTAAGGCCCAGCTTGTTAATTTAGACCTCAACCTGATGATTTCATTTTAACATAATTTCTTCCACAAAGATCCTATATCAAGATGAGGTTACATTCTGAGATAATAGTTTTGGTCTTAAGAGGAAATGCCCTCCCTCCAGGTTCCCATTCTGAATACTTGGTTGCCTCCAGCTGGTAGCAAACACTATTTAGAAAGGTCTTGGAGACATTCACAACTGGATCTTAGCTGAAAGTTCACATGGGGAGAAATCCTTGAGAGTATCTGGTTCTTTGGACCTTCTTCCTCTTTCTCTGCTTCTCTCCACCACGAAGTGAGAACCTCCCCTGCCAAATGTCCCTACTGCTATTGCCAAAACTCATGGGACCAAACAACTGTGGGCTGAACCCTCTGAAATTGTGCCTCCGAATAATCATTTTCTTCTTTTAAATTGTTTCTTTCATCTGTCTGTCACAAGTAACTGGCACGGTACTGAAGTTAGAACTCCAACATAAGGGTTTGTCAGGAGAGACCTGTAACACTGAAGGCCAGACCTGGGGGAGAGAATCCTTAGGAGTTAGAATTTAGCAGAAAGTACAGACTTCAGAGGATGGGGCAAAGGGAGATAGCTTGAACAAGACAAATGAAAGGTTTTGGAGTCCAAAGCGATTGAGTGAACTCAAACTGTGGCTTACAGTTGGGCAAGGCATAGTGGGACACACCAGCAATCGCAGCCCTTGGGAGGCTGAAACAAGAAGATCATTGCAGGTTCAAGGCAATAATCTGTATGGTGAGTGAAGGAAAGGAAGGAGATCATTAATAGCACGTCAGATTACATGGTCTGTATGGTGAGTGCCAGAACACCTAGGAGCCACGGGGACATAGCAAATCCTGTCTCAATAAATAGTGTTGGGAATCAGAGCACATTTTCTATAGAATCGCCTTTCTTACATGTTAATTATAGTGATCTTTAGATGTGTGTTGCACGGTAGGGCAAAGGAATTTCGGAAATACCTGAGATTTCATTCAGGATTAATGATCCAAGGATTCAAGAAGATGAAAGGAACAATTTAATGTTTAGACACAAACCTAACCATAAATACCTGTGAATGAGTTTCAGTTACATTAATGATGAAAAACTCATGCTAGATGAATTTCCCTCCTTTGACTATTGGCAAAACTGCTTAAGTCTGACTTTTTAAGGCCAAGTGTAGAAAATATGATTCTGGCAAGTGGATTGAGAACTACATTTGGATAGCCCCTTTGCTGGAGGCACTCAGCCATCCACAAGAAGCAGCAAGAACTCTAGAAACCCCACACACAATGATGTGAGATGTCAGAGGATAAAGTCCCCAGTTGTAAAAGTAAAAAGCCATGAGAAAGAGCCCCCCTCCCCAGTACTGTATGTAAGTCCCCACATGCTCTAATAGTCTCAATTTGCATAGTTGTGGGTAAGACGCCTATGAGCACAGTGGGAAATAATAACTAGGTAAGAGACCAGCAGAGACTTCAGATAATACCTAGAGTTGTGAATTCAAATCTTACCCAAAATTCAGGTGTTGGTGTTGGGTAAAACTTTACTTTTCCTAAGCTGGAAGCAACAAGCTTTGAAAGTAAATGGAGACTAGATAGACAGTTCATTGATAAAAAGCACACACTGCTCTTGCAGAAGACTTGGGTTTGGTTCCCAGCACTCAGGTCAGGCACCTCACAACTGTCTAGAACTCTAGTTCCAGGGGATCCAATGGCTGGTTTTGTGTCAACTTGATACAAGCTACAGCCATTGGAAAGGAAGGAACCCCAATTTAAAAAAAAAAATGCCTCCTTAAGATCTGACTGTAGGCAAACTTGTAGGGCATTTTCTTAATTAGGGATTGATGAGGGAGGACCTAGCTCACTATGGGTTCTATGCCATCCCTGGGTTGGTGGTCCTGGGTTCTATGAGAAAGCAATGGGAAGCAAGCCAGTAAGCAGCATCCCTCCATGGCCTCTGTATCAGCTCCTGCCTCCAGGTTCCTGCCCTGCCCTGATTTCCTTCAGTGATGAATAGTGATGTGGAAGTGTAAGCCAAATAAACAGTTAAAGGAAATGCAAATATATGAATATGTAAAAAATGCTTACTACAATTAAAATGTTTTGTAATTTGTATGTATGCTAAAGTAAAATATATGGTGAAAGCAACATAAATGATGAGTGTCTTACATTTTATGTGTAATACAATATAAAATCTTAAGTGCACTGAGTATAAGTTAAATCTATATAATTCTGGTACATCATACTTTTGGTGCACATGGATATCACCAGAAACAAATACTGAATGGACCTTATCTAAAATGTAATTACAAAATTTTTAAAAATAATAGCACAAAAAAGGCGCAGAATCAAACAGAAGATACCAATAGAAACCAGCAAATCTAGCCCACAACTTTAATCCCATACAGACAGCCAGGCATATCTCTGTGAGTTTGAGGCCAGCCTGGTCTACTAATCGAGTTCCAGGACAGCTCTGGCTGCACAGAGAAACCTTGACTTGAAAAACTATAAAAAGGAAGGCAGGGAATAAGGAGAAAAGAAAACTAGCAAATCTAAATCTGGCTGCAGCGACTGCATTGACTGTAAATACATTAAAAACTCCAGTTTAAAGGGAAAATGTCATGCAGGGTATAAAATCAAGAGTTCTTATTTTCTACACGTTCATACTTCAAATATAAGAATAAAAATAAATAAAGTCCTTGACAAAAAAATCAGAAAAGGTGAACTATTTATATAACAATTGCAAGAAAACTGGAGCAAATGGCTTAGTACTGATGCCAAATAGTCCCTAAGACAAAGGACATACCTGTAAGAAAAGGACATTTGAAAAAGGACATTTCCTAGTGCTAATGAGGAATATATAATATAAACATGTAGAGATAGACTCAAAAGCCATGAAGAAACTAAATAGAGTGATATCACAGATTTTTAACTTCTCTCTATAGTAATTAGGGGAAAAATAAGTAAAATACTAGAGTTTGGGGAATATATAAACATTAGCCGTCACTCTGCCATAAGTGTGCCTACAATGCTACACCCAAGAAGTGCAAATACAGCATCTTTTCAGAGGCACAGAAGTATCCATCAAGTATCCATCTGCCCTGATGGTGTGTGGCAGAAATGAAGTTTCAGTAAGCTTTTGAATATGGAAATATCATAGTTCATGCTCCATGCTCACACAAAGTAATGGTGCTGTAAGTCAATGGCAATAAGTATAGTTTAAATCTCAATATTGAGAAATTAAGTAGCATTTCTAAATAGTCTTTGCATTAAAGAATACATCACAAGTGAAATTACAAATGTAATTTTAACTGAACAAGGATGAAAGTGCAGTTGATGAAAAATATGTGAAATGTATTAAGACAGTGAGGACAGTAGGAAATTTATGGGTTTTCTTTCTTACATGGGGAAAAAGCAACGTTGATATTAGTGACTTATGTTCCTAAATTAAGAAGTTAGGAAAATAGGGATGATTAAGCCCACGAACTATTCTTTCGGAGGATCAGGTTCAGCTCCTAGCACACATATCAGTCAACTCACAACCACTTGTATGTAACTCAAATTCCACAGGAAATCTAACACTTCTGTCCTCTTTGGGCACCCGTATTTATGTTCATGCACCCACACGCAGACACACACACACACACACACACACATACACACTCATGTGTGTGATGTGTCTAAAACTAAAATTGATTTTAAAAATGAAGATAAAAATTTATGAACTACATTATCTTCTATGCTAACCAAAAGGTGATAAAAATGTCAAAAAGAAAAAACTAAACCTAAGATTAGTAGTAAAACACATAATAAAAAAAAAAAAATCACCAGGCAGTAGAGATAACTAATAAGTTTGGTTTTTTTTTAAACTTTATTTATTTATTTGCCTTGGTGTTTGCCTGGAACTGGAACTACAGACAGTTGTTAGCTGCCATGTGGGTGCTGGGAATCGAACCCGGGTCCTCTGGAAGAGCAGACGGTGCTCTTAACCGCTGAGCCATCTCTCCGGCCCCAACTGATAAGTTTTTAAGGGTTAGCTAAAGTAACATAATTGGCAAGATTGGTGTACAAAAAAAGAAAGAAAGAAAGAAAGAAAGAAAGAAAGAAAGAAAGAAAGAAAGAAAGAAAGAAAGAAGGAAAAAGCACAAATTGCCAGCAAAAGCCATGAGAAGGCAGCTTCACATCTCCTATGAATCTTTAATTAGTAGTAAATAGATATTATGAGCCACTTTTTGAAAATTACTTTGACAACTTAAATCAAATAGTTTTCTTTAAAATAGAATTATTATAATGACAGGTTGGTATTATTAAATAATGTAACCCATAATCAAGCCTTTCATAAACAGAAAACTCCAACTACAAATTGCCACATTAAAAAGAAAAGTTTATCACCAATGAAATTCTATCAGTGAATTATCAGAATTACATAGACTCAGGAAATTAGAGAAAAGGAAATCCAGCTCATGGTATGAGACCAGTGTAACCTGACACCCGAACTAGACTTAACCATGTGATCCAATATGCCTCATAAAACTTTAGGCAAAATCTTTAAAGCATTAGCATATCCAATCTAGTGTTTATGAAAAGGATATAACTTATTGTGACTAGGTATATTTACTACAAAAGTATATGGTTGCTTTAACATGAAAAATGAATTAATATAACTTACTATATTGATAAAGAAGAGATATGAGTACAGCAGAAGTATGTGACAAATGTTAAGTTCCATAAGTGAATTAAAAAAAAAAAAAAAAAAAAACTAACTAGAAGTAATGGGAAGCATATTCATTCAGATGTTGGCTATCTACAAAAAGAAAAAATAAGAATTTAAAAGTAGTGGTCCAAACATTTTCCTCCTAAAATCAGAAATACAGCAATACTGTATTTGTTACTTCTGTTCAGTATTCTACTGGAGATAGTTGTCAGTACCATAAGACAAGAAAAGAAAATAATTAACACAAATATTAAGGGGGGATAAAAGCAGAGCACATAGATAACTGTAGGAACCTTGATGAAGACCAAGGGCATCAGTGTTTAAATTCCCAACTTCAAAACTTAATCATAAAAACAACTTAACATAGGGTAGCACTGACTTAAAGTAGGCAAATCTGTGGGGCAAAACAAGAGTCTAATGATGACCACATGCACAGCTGCACTTCCACAAGGATAGTAAAGCAGGACAGCTAGAGAGCCAAGCCTTTCACCAAACGATTCCAAGATTGCGAATGACTCTCCTGCTACATACAGCAGAAATGGGTTATAGACCCTCAATCTAAAACCAAAATGATAAAACTTTTAAGAGAAATTACAAAACAGTGCCTTCACAGCCTGAAATAGATAGAAATCTCCTACAGAAATCCTTCAATTGGACAATAGGAGGAAAGAATCCTAATTAATTTACCCATAACAAAAGGAAAATATTTCATGAAAAGAAGAGCAAGCTAAAAGTTGGAAGGATACATTTGCAGTCTATGACCTGGCAAATAACATGCCAGAATATATGAGGAACTCTGAAAAATTCCATAATAAAATATCAAACATTTGTAAGTGGGAAAAATCCTCAAAGATACCAGAGAAGATATGCAAATGACCACTAAGCAGGTGAGAGGGTGCATTTCACTAATTATTCCTCCTTGGAAAACAACAAAAGCCACAATGAGACACTACTACATCCTCATTTTAATGAGCCTAATTAAAATGACTCACAACATCTAACAAGCAGTGGTTAAGCCATGGAGCGATGGAAACTGTCGAATATTGCTGATGAAAAATGTTTAATCTAAAACACTGCATGATCTAAAAATTATATTTTAGGTATTGGCATAGAAAAAATAAAAACATACAACCTTAAAGAGATGTATAAAATAGTCATGACATCTTCAATCCTAATAGGTAAAAACAGAACACCTTTAATATTCATCATCAGCAGGTAAAAGGATACATGATTGTGATCTATCTATACAGTGAAATACTTCCGATCATAATCAACAGAAACACATAATACAAGAGGGCTGAATTGCAGTACTGTGTGAAATAAAGAAACTAGACACAAGAGTATAGAAGCAGGAGAAACTACTCTATGGACATGGAGTTTATAGTATCAGTCGCTATGAAAAGCTGAGGACTGACTGTGAGGGACCACACCTATTAGAATAATAGAAAATTGCACATGTCATATTGAGCTGCCTAATGAGGATGTGTGCATTTACCAGAACTCAGTGCTCTTTACAATTCAGATCTATCCATTTGAATGGGGGTGTATTTTATTTGGTAAAGTGATTTTATCCAGTGCACAAGGCTCTGTTTGGTCCCTAGTACCATGTGCACCAGAGCTGGTAGCATATACCTCATCTTAGCTCTTTGAGAAAAGCAAGCAGGATGATCAGAAGTTCAAGGAAAGCCATCCTCAACAACATAGCTAGTTGAGGGTTAGCCTGGAAGAAGAAGGGGTGGGGGGAGAAAAAAGAAATTTGTGCACTTCAGTGTCTAAATTTTATATTGAAAGGTAAAAATATAAAAAAAAATATTTAACAGTTCTACTGAAATCACTTCTTAGGAGCATTTTCTTAGTGCTTGATACAACCCAATAATTAGCCCTTTTTTTTTTTTCCAAAAATGAATGTCCTGACATTTAGTTAGGTAATATAGATACTAAAATACCAAAGAAGATATGCCAATGGCCACTAAGCAGATGAAAGGGTGCATTTCACTAATTGTATTTATCCTGGGGAAACACATGTTACAGCCGTCGTGAAGATGCAATTTTATGACTTGCATTATAATGACCAGAAAAACAGTAGTGAAGATTCGAAGACAAAAACTATCTTGCTTTGCTTTAAATAAATAAGGTGGTAACTTTATTTGAACTTGAACCCAAGATTCCAATTCTAGGAGCACAGTTTTTAGCCATTGTTCCATTGCTGCTGCTCCAAAACAGCATGTGCTCCTTCAGGTGACTATCCTGGGAAGAACAATTCTTAATGTAATCCCCGAAGAGGACTAGGCCAAAGTACTACTGGTTAGTCATTGCAGCTAAAGAATGCCAAGGAATAATGACCAGATGGAGACTAAGACCCTGGAAAACCCTACAGTTAGGCAGGTTGCTGAGCTGGCTTTTATGGAGGACTTCCAGCCATTTAGAATGAACACTCATGTCAAAGGCCATGGCTCAGGCATGCAGACAGAAACCTAAGAGAATGCCCTTTTACATTTGTGGATGTCTCTCTATTGGCTAAAGTGTGCCTCAGGAGAATGAAGATTGTAAATGGCCTTTATAAATCAAGGTTCTAGGAGTAAACAGAAGGGTTAAACTCCTAAGAGGAAAAAAAAAAAAACAAAATGAAGCAGCAGGAAATGGCCCATCCAGGTGCCTACATTGTACAGTAAAAGAGTTGGAAGTTATTATAAGCTAGACTAAATTGCAGCGACCCATGAAATGTTCCTTCTTCAAAAGGTAATATATGGAAAGTGCCCATTACCAAACCAGCACCCAATAACTCATTGTTACTGCCATTATAACAGTATTTATGGTGTATAAAAGCTTGAAAACAGCCCTGTCTCTGTGGCTGTTCTGCAATTTATTAGAAGCTTAATTTATTCTTTAAAACAAGTAGAGAACTTAGAAAGAATGAAGGGTATTTAAGACAAACTAGAAGAAAGTTTTTTAGAGCGCTTCCAGTGAGACCAGGCCTGAGAAAGATCCAGTATCATTCATCTCCAGAGATGAAAACCAGAACAAACTCTTTCCCAAGCCATCACAGGGCAGGACCATCTGCAAAAACCCATGATTTTCCTCTCTCCAGAGAGAATGCATGGCTGGAAGGAGGCTGAAGACCAGCCCTACCACTGACTTCCTTTTAAAACATCTTCCAGACATGAGCATCCCAGACTAAGGACATCGGCCTGGATAAGCCTACCCTCATATGCATCGTTCTATAGAGCTGCAATCGACAGCTTGTTCATAGGATGAAAAGTGCCTATCTGAAATTTTCATGCTCAGTAAAATTACCTTTAAAATGTTAAGTATGGAGAAAATGGCTGCTAAACATATAAAGAAATATGCCACTTATGCATGTGCATTTAATAATCCGGTTACACAAACTAGTCAGTTAATAGTAGAGAGATCAAAGTCTATTGGAGAATGGCTTCCCCTCAAAAGAACAGGATCCCCCCGCCCCCACCCAAGAAACTTGAAACCATAGTGGTATTTATTTTGGCTCTAGCAATCTGTGTGTAAAATGATGAATTGTGGCTGATCTTTCAGCTTATTAGGTGTCTGTCCCAGGAGACCTCCTTTCTGTATCTGTTGAAGTGATTTGCCAGGATCCTGTTAGCTAGAAAACTGAGAAGGCGAACAAAATAGTCCTTGCTGGAAAGGGTTGGCCAGACCCTGTTTCTCCCTCCTGAGACACCAAGGATGGAAAATGAGCAAAGGGCTCCTCAGTGCCTGGCAGACACGCTCAGACCACTTACCCATTAGGTATCCCAACTAGGTGCAAGTCTGTGAAAGTAGTGTGACTCATCCAGTGGCCACCATGAGCAGCCTGCACACACAAGAGAGGAAGCAGGGCCAGGCATCCATGCCAAAGTTGTTTGTTTTGCCTAAGGAGATCCGGCATGTTAGCTCATATTGATTGATCTGGTGTGTTAGCTCGTATTGTTTTGGTCTCATATGGTGATGATAGAATACTAGTTATTCTTTCTAATTGCTAGAACAAGATTAGGAACCTTGTCTTCAGTGATCTTATACCTGGGTATAGGCTTGGACCCAAGGGTCTGTAGAAAGAAGCCTGTAGAAAAATTAAGGAGTCTATTCTGGTCTTTGTTTGATTTGAGGGGGGCTCACATTTCTCTTCCTAGGCTCCACCAAACATACTTTTTTGGGGGAGGTTATCTAGGTTTCTAGATTTTGTAATGTAAGTTTAAAAGTGTGGCAAGATTTATTGTTCTAACCAGTCTTAACTGTATGCTTTAGTAGCGTGAGGTACATTCTCAGAGGCTTCCTCTCATGCCCACCATTTTAACCCAGAACTGAACACCCACACTGGCAAAACTCCAGCTTCCCATGTCACTGCTCTCAATCCCAGGCCCATTCTACCTAAGGATCTATATCTGCCTATTGCAGTACTTTAAGATGAGTAGAAAAATACAATGGTTTGTTGTTGTTGTTGTTGTTGTTGTTGTTGTTGTTGTTATAGCTGACAGTTTCATTCATGTTATGACACATAGCAATAACTTCCTTCCTTCTCAAGCCTGAATAATATTTCATTGTATGTTATAGACTGTCCATTATGTGGAAAGCTTCAAATCACCGTTTTTATTGTTTATTTTTTTATATATATTTATCTTGATTTTATGCGCATTGGTGTTTTGCTTGCATGTATAACTGTGTAAGGGTGTCAGATCTTGGAATTACAGACAGTTGTTAGCTGCCATGTGGATGCTGGGAATTGAACTGAGGTTCCTCTGTAAGAACAGTCAGTGCTCTTAACCACTGAGCCATCTCTCCAGCCCCAGTTTTTATTTTTTGTTAATGTTGATGGGAGAGCCAGGGCAGCATGCATATGCCATGGAGCATGTATCAGAGAACAGCTTCTGGTGTTCAGCCTCACCTTCCACCTTGTTTGACACAGTGTATTTCTCTCTGCCTATGCAAATCTGGCCAGTCTGTAGACTTTCATTCTTTAAGAGACTTGCAGGGATTCGGCCTGTGTCTGTTTCCCATCTCACACTGGGTGGACCGGAATTACAGATGCATGCTACTACATCCAGCTATGCATGAGTTCCAGGGATCAAAATGTAGTCTCTCACTCTTCTTGCACAACAAGTACTTTATCCACTGGGCCATCTTCAGAGCCATCACTCTGTGTTACACAGCTGGGCCAGAACTGGCCTGTACACACCCATGTATCACTTCCCAGAGGACCCAAAAGCATCCTAGTAGGACCCATAAAAAATTGTAACTAAAAAAACTGAAACCTAGGAAATTTTCTGACCTAGATGTAACCGAGCTGTGAATGCTCTGTGTGATTAGAGAAGCTTCTAGGATCCTCTAGTGAGACCACATACAGAGCTGGTGGTGGGCATGTTATTCCAATGGGACAGTCTCTAGACTAGAGGAAGGTGTGACATCTTTGCAATGAGCCCTTTCAATCCACAGACTGTCCTGGCAAACTTCAGTTGCTCTGTGTCTCAGTGACCTTAGCAGATGGTAACTTTTTTTTTTTTTTTTTTTGGAGGAGGAGACACTTGGCTGTAGAAGAGTATGTTTCTTGTCTTACTACTTTTATTGACTGTTGTAGACAATAAATATTGCCTGACATTAATGGGTTGGTTATGTTTTCTCCTGGCACAGCATTGCCTTTCCTACAGTTTCTTCTTCATGCTCTTTAGTAGGAGCCTTCGTCCCCAGCATTCAAAGCATAATGCTTATGTGGTGCCAAAGTGCTGGTATGAGTAATTAATTGATACAGAGAACACAGGGCTGCCTGGAACACATTCACTCTGCATTTTGTGCACTTTCTGTCAGAAACACTTTGAGCTCAATTTGTTCTTTCTCTTCTGCATAGTCTAAGATTGGAGCCTCTGATACTCACAGCTGCAGTGCTTCTGTACTGAATTTACCCTTGCCCCATATCACAGGTCCTTTCTGTACACCTGGTACATAGGGTATTTCCCATGCATTAGACACCTACTTTGTACCAGACACTCAGCTGGACACATTGTTCTGTTTAATACACAGGACAATCTGATGAGGTGTATTATTACACTGTTATATCTCTTATTACAGAAGAGGAAAACAGGATCTCCAAGCAGTGAGCTGGCTCCCAAGGCTTCACAGTTGGCAGCAGCATAGGCAGGGATCTGGCTGGTTGCCTGGCTTTGGGGCCGCTGACAGGCACTGCTTTAGGTCTGTGGCTTGGCATCAGGGAACCACAGAGGTAGAAGAGCAGTTGTGAAGGAAGAAATCCCATTTCTGAACAAAGGGCTGATAGTTCCCTAAAAAGCTCTTACAGCCTGCCTCTCCCACCTTCCAACAAGAGAGTGGCCTCTAGGAGGGCCTGTAAGGATAAGGGAGAGAACCTGGCTCCAGACGTTAGTGCCTACAGTACCCCACACAGTGGTAGAAGAAGCCAAGGAGCAATCTGGAATTCTCCTAGCAGAAAGTGACTTCCCAGCCTCTGCCCACCTGCTCACCTCAGAAGGCCTCTGCTGCTGGCAAAGGGGGCCTCAGTGAAGCTATGCCCACAGCTTCTCACCAGAGAATGTAAATGTGTTGGCCTCTGCCACCAAGGCTCTGCCACAGAGAATTACTTCCTTCTGCCTCACCTCTGACATGTCTGAAGTATCCACAGGACAAAACATACAGGATTAGGAAAGGTGACCAAAATTTTATACACATGCCTGCACTCACCTTGTTATTTAAGTTCTTTAAGAAAAAAATTTCTGCTTTAAATTTTTAAAAATAAGGATTTTATGGAATTCCAAGCATTTACACAGTAAAAGTGAGCATAGACTGGGTGTGTCATTTAAAGTGATGAGTTTGTATGATAGAGACAGCTATGTGAAATGAAGCATTGAGTCACCCTTTAGTTGAGTTCACTCAGAAACATTATAGCAACTCAGAGTTCACTTCTGTGTCATAGATGAAGAAATAGGGGTCCAGAGGGCTGGTGCATACAGATGCAACATCCAGGCCAGGGTGCTTGGGTTTGGTTTTGGTTTACTGTTTTATTATCTGTATGGGTTTTTTGTTTGTTTGTTTGTTTGTTTTTTTGTCTGCATGTGTATCTGTGCATGCAGATCCCAAGGAGGCCAGAAAAGGACTTGCGATCTCCTGGAACTGGACTTTCATGTAGCTGTAAGCCACAGTGTGTGTCCTGGGAATCACACACCTGGAATAGCAGCCCTTGTCCTTATCCATCTTGCCATCCATAGCCTTCAGGCCTAGGCTTTAAGCCTTGGAAGTACTTTGCTTACAGACACCGAATTACATTAAAAATGCAAACCTGAGGAGGCCACAAGGCATGTGCAATGGTTTAGATGTGCCCAGGGGCTCATGTACTTTAAGCTGGGGCTCTGCTGTGGTGTTCTGGAAGCTGTGTCTTCCCCTGTAGTGACATGGAACAGGGTAAAGGGACATTTAACCTGAGGTGGGACCTGGTAGTCTTCAGTTCTTTGGGGTTGTGTTCCCTTAAAAGGGGATACTACTTTCTTGGGCACCATAAACCCCTAAATCTATGGATTTTTAGTTTTGTGATGTGATCTCACACATTCTTATGTCCCCACTGTTATTGCTATTGGCCCAAGGTCCTCACCAAAACCAAGCTGATGCCAGAGCCCTCTAGAGCTTGGATCTAAAGAAGCCTCCTTAGCTTTGGACAGTTACCCATCCTAGGGTATTTCACTGTAGTAACAGAAAATGAGCTAATACAGGAAGAAGCCCAGCCATTGGGGAATTTCACTTGAAAATTAGTTTGACACAAAAAATTAAATGATTGATTAGATCTATTAGATTAATTTTATTTAAGAGATAAGAGATAGAAGGGATATTAGGTTTTGATTTTATTTTTTATGTATTTGTTTTGTGTTTTCAGAAGTAAATAGAAAAGAAAAATAGCCAATAATCGAGTAGAAATAATAACCGTATATCCTTTGCTTCTTAGACTCATATAATGAAAGCTTCAAAAGCTATACTCTGGGGGCTGGAGAGATGGCTCAGCGGTTAAGAGCACCCTCTGTTCTTCCAGAGGACCCGGGTTCGATTCCCAGCACCCACATGGCAGCTAACAACTGTCTGTAGTTCCAGTTCCAGGCAAACACCAAGGCAAATAAATAAATAATAAATAAAGTTTAAAAAAAAAAAAAAAAGCTATACTCTGAACAATGAAGATATGCACAAAATACTTACAGATTTGGAGAAAAAAAAGTTCATTTGACCACAAGACAAAATTGCTTTTCATCAACCATTTGTGAAAATGGAGACTTTCCCAATTTTGTGCATTTTTGCCTCCCGTTTTCATTGGTCTGCTGACCGTCACCCCCTGGCATTACTGAGCACTGAGCCGAGCATCCTACCTGTGTTGTTTGTAGCCCCTGGGGGTGGAGGGCACTTCTTCTCAGAAAAGATATCCATGCATGGAAGGTTACTGATCAAGCCAGGTTTTAAACATGGTTTGACTCTTGGGCTCCTGAGTTTCAGGACACTTCTGTAGATCATCTGTTTTGGCTACTACATATTGTCAAGACAATGGCTTTTGATGCATCTCTAAATAACCAAACAGAAGTTCTAAACTTTGTGCCACTCTGGATTTTCTCAAATGTCCAAGAATGTACATCAGTTAATAATAAATGTAAGGTGTGCAATTTCCTCTCAACTTTTCTGTTTTAAATGCCTGAAACAAAGCAATTATTTTTCTTTAAAATATCTGATAAGTGATCATTTTATTACATTCTGAAGAACATTTTAATGCAGTTGTTCTATTTGTTTGTTTTAATTATCACTGTGACTGATCATGCTTAATGCCTCTGAACAAATTCTGAGCAGAGAAAAGGGTAGCCTTGTAGTTAAAAAAAATACTCAATTGAGCTGTACAGTGGTGGCACACACCTTTTATTCCAGCATTTGGGAGGCAGAGGCACATGGATCTCAGTGAGTTCGAGGCCAGTCTGGTCTGCAGCAGAGGACTGTTAAATAGAGAAACCTTGTCTCAAAAAAAAAAAAAGAAAGAAAGAAAAAAGAAAAGAAAAACTAGCAGAATAATCCATTGATGTTCAGTGTTTGAAGAAAAACAACCAGCTCTAACCCAGGTTTGCACAGGTTAGGAGCTGCACTGAGGGTCAGTGTTGCCTGGAGGATCAGTGCTGACCTGAAGTAGTGCAGAGACCCCAACACCAACCTGGACTTTGTCCGAATCATAGTATGCTCTGCTCTCATGAAGTTTACTATAGTGTGGTAGGCCACAGGTCAGTTAGGGATGCTGTGGATAACTTCTGAGGCCAAGAACATTTCAGAACAAAGATGGGATGGTCTCCTCCTTTGGGAGCTGTAAATGGATGACTTTGTTTGTTTGTTTGTTTGTTTGGTCTCTCTTAAACCTCTAATAGAAATGCCAGATGAAAATAGATGACACCCAGTTAAATTTGAACTTCAGACAAACAAAGAATAATTTCAGTGTGTGTCCTGTGCAATAGGGCATACATATGCAAAAATATTATTTGTTATTTACATAAAATTCAGTCTTTAAATGGGGAATCTCATGAGTTTCATTCACTAGTTCTAACTTTCTGCAGACACCACTCAGACTTTAAACCCCAGTGTCTTAAAGTATTAATGAGTAAAGAATAAAAGATAAGTAGAAAAGGGAGGGGAGAGACAGGCAGCAGGAAAGGATGAATGCTGGAGTCCTGCCAAGTAAAATAACTGAATTCTGAAAACTGAGGTCATAGGATGGAAAATGTCTGTTTCGCGGACTCTTGAGCCTCAATATTTGCTCAGAGGATGGGAGGGAGAGAGAGAAAGAGAGAGGCAAGATCTTGTTCTTCACAACTGAGCATCTCTGCTCATCCAGGAAGGGACCATTTGGAACCTGAAGACCCTTAGCCTTGGGACTGGGCCGGAGGACCTCGATCATTTATTAATGGCAGGTTTTGCTTTTCCTCAGAGATGCTTTGGCAGTGGGATAGCAAGAAAAGGTACCTAACTCCAGCTCTTGCTTCTAAGACACCTTTGAAACTTCGTGGGTAACCTTTTGTTTGTCTTGTGCTAAAAAGCAGAAAATGATTGGATACCCAATAGGGAGAGGAATTTTCTCTGTTTGAAAAAAACAGACTGGCTGTAAGGCATGAAGATGTTCTCCCCCAACCCCCCTTTCAAGTTAACAATATTAACTCACAGTTCAAGACTTTATTTTTTTCCTTTATCCCTAACCAGAAAAATTACTCTAACCAAGAAACTTCTTGCCTTTATCCTGGACACGTCACATTGTGACATTGTTCATAGGTGGATTTTAACTGTGTAAGCGAGGGGAGGGATTGATGGTTGGAATGTTGAGTGTGTTTTTTCAGTCATGTGTACCAGGCTTTGGCCTGCTGAGTCACAGCTGGAGCAAGCCTTAAGCAGGGTAAGAGTCATTTCATGTTATTGGTTTATCTTCCCAAAGATGGGTGGCTGTGGGAGAAGTGCAGGTTATAAGTTTGTACTGTCTGTTTGGTGTGCTAGAGTAAGCATCCTATAAAGGGGAAGGTGGGTGGTTCTGTGCCGTGAACTATGGTCTAACACATGACAGTGTTAGGATTATGGCATCTGCCTCGGATTACATTTTCATTTGCTGTGAAAGAAAAGAATTTTCACTGTTAAGATGTCTTTTGGGGGCTGTATGGGAGCCTCTTGTTTCTAATAGTTGGAATTTTGTTTTGGTTTTTTTATATTTTTTTTGCATCCTTTCTGATTAAAAAAAAAAAAAAAAAAAAAAAACTAATGCTAAAGAGGATTCATTGTAGATCTTCCAGATAACCTTTTTCAATTTTTATAATAAAAATCACCATATCTTTTCTGCCTCCCCTCCTTTCACTGTCTGATTTGTTCCCTTCCTTACTAACTCTTGTAAGGTTCAAGTTCGAATTGGTTTAGATAAAGAACAGTGGCATTCTGCGAGCTTTCCATTGAACAGACCTCAACAAGTTTCCGAAACTGGTCTCTTTCCTAAGAACCAGAGATGACTGCATGTGGAAGCCCCAGGGAGAAGCCCCAGGGACCTACATGGCCAACCTAGGGCAGTCAGCTTAGAAACAAGTACAGATTTGATGGGAGAGATAACCAAAGAAAATTGCCAAGTGCTCTAATAGCCGGTTGCAGTGGTACATGGGGATGTCTTCAGTCCAACCTTCCAGCATGCATAGACAGGGTGGAGGTTAGACTAGGTAAGCTTGTTAAAATATTAGGGGATAGGAAGATGGCCACAGTGAAACCATGAGGGTCTAAGTTCAAATTTCAGCACCCACATAAAAGCCAGTGTGGTAGCCTATGCCTGTGACCTTAGTGGCAAGCACGTGGAGAAAAGAGGATCCCTGGTACTCACAGGCTATCCAGGCTAACCAAAACAGTGAGCCCCATGTTCAGTAAGTGATCTTGCCCCAGAAATAAAGTGGAATGTGGAAGATACCCACCCTTAGCCTCTGATTTCTGTTCTCTCTCTCACATACACAGGTACACATAGCCACCCACATACAACACATACACACATAAGATGGTTGAAAGAATCGATGAAGAAATAAAATAAAATATTAATAAATCAAAATTAATTAAGCTGATGATGACGTATGCTTTGGTCCAACTACTCAGGAGGCTGAAGCAGGAGGATTTCTTGAGTTGAGGAATTAGACACGAGCCTGATCCCATCTCAAATAAACACTTACACCATTTTCTGCCCCTGTAACTGTGATTTGTATTCATTATCAAAATAATAGCTGGATCTGGGCCTGTTGTCCCAACTACTCAGGGTACTGAGGCAGGAGGATCGCATGTTAAAGACCAGCCAGAGCTACACAGTGAATAAGAGGCAACTCTTTGATACTCTGTCTCAAAATAAAAAGCAAAAAGAGGAAATGAAAACAGCTTAGAAATCTATCAGCTGATGAATAGATAATTAAAATGTGCTAAATATACATCATAG
Organism: Sigmodon hispidus; assembly: GCA_004025045.1. Lineage (NCBI taxonomy): Eukaryota > Metazoa > Chordata > Mammalia > Rodentia > Cricetidae > Sigmodon > Sigmodon hispidus. Next base: position 94,755 of record PVIH01004896.1, on the reverse strand, counting down.
AATTTTATTTAGCCATAAAGAAAAATAAAATTAGGAAAACAGGTATGTATGGAAAGTATTTTATTAAGTGAAGCATCCCAGACTCAGAAAGACCAGTCACCACATGTTTCTCTGTGTGCAGATTCTGTCTTCTAATTTATCTGTGTGTGTGTGTGTGTGTGTGTGTGTGTGTGTGTGTGTGTGTGTAAGAGAGAGAGAGAGAGAGAGAGAGAGAGAGAGAGAGAATGTATGAGAGAGAGTGTATGTTTATGGTGGAATGAATGTGGGTAGAGGCCAGAAAACTAGAAGGAATCAAGGCTTTAAAGATGGAATGGAACAGGGAAGGCAATAAACCCTCATGATGTAAAAATGGAAAAGACATCAGGGCAGAATGGAGGAAGACTAACAAAGCAAGTGTACATGAAATATCTAGATTAAACCTGTTGAGAGAGGCAGAGATGAGGGAGCTAGAGAGAAACAAGAAAAGGCCCCATGGCGATATCTGTTGTCGCTCCAGTGCTTGTATTAGGTTTATTCTTCAGCACTACAGGAGGGAGGGGAATGAGAGGAGAAGAGGAAAGGAAAGGAATTCCCTAATCCAGGAGGCTCTAAAGCTGATGTGATTGCCTTCATCATTGAAGATACTTTAAGGTACAAGGGTTGCTGTCCTCTTAGGGTTCCATTCAGTGTGACTGAGCTTGGACTGAGACATCTGTGCCCTCTAACTTTCCCACGTGACCTGGATGATTAGATTAGGAACCCACCACCGTCCTAACTGAATGGGATTCTTTGCAGAGGGCTTTGCACCCATACGTGCGGTACATTTGGAACATTGGGAACTTCTGTTTAGGTCAGCTTGGATGCCTTCTCTTACTTCAGCCACGCTGGCTTCCTTCCCATCTCCAAAGAAGGCTTGTCTGGTCACTTGGTGCTCTTGACCGCATCCCTTTTGTTCCTTCCGGTCCTCTGTCTTGTTTCCTGGAAACTCTTCTTCCACAGATTTAGATTTCTCCAAACAAAAACAGTCACATCCATTAACTACAGTGTATTAGTTAGTTTGTCCTTCCTATGAGATAACTGAAGGAAGCTTACTTACTTCGTAAGAGACAAGGCATGTTTAGCTGTAAAGGTCTAGAAATCGGGATTCATGTCCTGACCACCACTCAGCTCTGGGGAGTGCTGCAGGGAAAATCACTGTGGCAAGACCACAGGATGGAGAAAGTGAGGTAGGAAATGCACAGGGCTATTTAAGGATCCAGCTCAGACTTTTAGAACTTACTCTCTGTAGAACTCACTCCCAGAGGCCAGCTTTTCCTTCCCGAGGCAGCATCACCCCCACTGGCCTAAGATCTTCCCACCAGGCCTCCATTCTTAAACGCTCCACCATTTCTCAATAGTTCCATCCTGAGAACAAGACCTTTTAACAAGTGAACCCACAGTGGGCAGCCCACCCACATCGTAACTATAATAGTCCTCCTTCTCTTTGGGAATGTGTTCCAGGATGCTTGGCGGGTGCCTGAATCCACCGGTCAAACCACACTCTATGTGTGCTGTATCTTTTCTGTACATACCCTTCTATGTTAAAATTTAATTTGAAAAATTGGCACAGCAAGAGATTAGCAGCTAATAAGAGCAATTATAATGTATTATAATATAAGTTATATAAATGTTGTCAGTTCCCTCCACCACCAAATACTACTTTGTACTTCTAATTATTATATTGTGTCTGTAACCAAGATGGTTGTTAAATAGTTAAAGGACAGGACTCTTGTACAGCATGGGTGCTCAGAGCAGAAGGATAGTTTCACATCCTAGTAAGACAGAGCAGAACACAATTTAAGTTCTAAGAATTATATCTGAAGTTTTTTCTTTCATAGTTTTGGACTTTGAGTAACCATGAGCAGCTGACACTGTGGGAACATAAATCTGTGGGAGAAGGGATGCTGTGGTGATACCCTGTCCTGAGCGCTTGCTTGCTCTTTGTCTTCTAGTCTTTTCATGGCTCCCCTTGTGGCATGGGACCCCCCCCCCACCCCCGTAGGCCAGGCCTCTTTACCATCTGTCTTCAGTGGCCATCTTATTACATTCCTTTGACATTCTTACACCCGTTCCAACCATTCTTCTCCTCCTCATTCTCCTCACGCCACTCCTATTTGTTCAGATGTTGTTCATATCAAGGTCTTCCTAGTTGGCCTTTCCAGCCATCCACTGTGACTCCACACTATTCATCTCATATTCTCCAGGCTCACTTAACTCGCCACTCAGCTCTTCTCATATGACCTACATTATGCAATGAAACCATCTGTGGTGGTTTGAGTAAGAACCCCCTCCATAGGTACATATATTTAAATGCCTAGTCACCAAAGAGTGGAATTCCTTGGTAGGATTACAAGGATTAAGAAGCCTTGTTGGAGGAAGTCTGTCACTAGGGGTGAGCTTTGAGGTTTCAAATGCCCAGGCAGGCCCGGTGTATCTCTCTTTCTCTGACTATGGATCCGGATATAGCTCTCAGCTGCTTCTCCAGTTCCATGCTGAGAAATGACTAACTTTGGCAAGCTGTAAGCAAGCACCCAGTTAAATACTCTCTATAAGAACTCTTGGTCATGGTGTCTCTTCACAGTTATACAACAGTGACTAAAACACCTCCTAAACCAAACTGCATACTCTCTCCAAGACTCAGTGGCTAGTTCTAGCCCATTAGTTTCTGTTTGCACAGCTTCACCCACATAGTTCTGTCCCTTTCAGTTTCCTCCGCCACTGGTTTGAGTACGTCTCTTCTGTGCCCACCATGGAAACCTGAGCTCCCACCACCAGCTTCTTGATTCCTTCTATTTATAATTCTGCCAAATTAACTTAACTTACATCAGACAAGATTGAGGAACATTCAGGGTGGCAAGGCCACACCCAAATTAACTTACATAAAGGATGGCTCTGTTCATACTCTTTCTCTGCTCTATAACGTTTGGTAACTAAACTCCTAGCATTCCTGTTCAGATTTCTAGCCTGGCTTTTAGTATGTTCTGTGCTCTCCTCTTGGTTATTTATGTCATTAATTTTGAGTCTTGGAATTTGCTCATGCTAGACAAGTGTTCTACCACCGAGCTACACCATCCAGCTCCCTATTTATTTTTTTTCTGACCATATTCCCACTTTCTGCCCTTACCCCCAACCTTACATATACCACCATACAAACTAATAAGCTTTCCTTTTACTATGTCCCTAGATAAACCCCCCTCTGCTTCTTTGCACATGCCATTCTTTGTATCCAAAATGGCTTCTCTTGATTTTCCTTTACATTTTTTTTTGTTTCTCTCATGAGACCCTATGCCATTTCTCTGTGACAATGCTTATCTAGGTTCCACAGGCTACCTCAGTCTCTCCCTCCACCATTGTATGAAATATAGTGGGTACCTGATTTTGCCTTGGTGTTTTTACTCACCATCAAGGGAAGATACAGTGAGCCTTTTGTTCTGAGGTAGGTACTGGTTCCAAGAGGATATCAGTATTCCTCAGAATGGCATAGTATTTGTGTATAACCTGTGCAGAGCCCCCATATAACTTAATATAATTCTCTCCAGTAAAGTTATGTATGTCTAGTATACTCAGAGAATTAAAAAGCACTTATTATTAAAGAAAGAAACCTGTAAGTTATAGAAATGGACCAAAGGCATATAAACATTTCACTAAGACACATGATGCAGGTGATGGAGAAGCATGGGGAAAGCCAGGGAACATCCTTGAGCCTTGGGAAAAGTATAACCTAAAGCCTCAGTAAGACTTCCTACAACTATCATATTGACTCAAAGAATACACCAGCTGCAAATGTTGGCAAGGATGTAGAGAAATTGGATCACTACACACAGTATTGCTGCAAATGTAGAATGCTACAGCTACTCAAGAAAAATAGTTTGGCAATTCTTTTTATGGCTAAAAATGGACCAGAAGTCATACTCTCGGGCTTACATCCCAGAGAAATGAAATTTTATTTTCACACAACTTGTACATGAAAGTTCATAGCAATTTTATTTGCAAAAGTTCCAAACTTAGAAACTAACTCAATGTTCACAGCATCATATATTACTCAGCAATAAAATTTTGAACTGTTGAAACACATGATAAGTTGGATATGTCTCAAGGAACTTGGACTGCGTGGTAAAAGAGTAATTCCTAAAGAATTTCTCCATTCTCTGTGTGTATAGTACCAAGTATAAGAATAGAAAAAGGATTGTGGTCACCATTGGTTGGGGATGATGAGTGACTGCCAGATGTGGCTGAAGGACCTTGTAAAGATGGTGAGGCCAGATGTCTCAAGGATAGCAGACTGTTGTACAACCAACACACATGCATAACTGCTGGAACATGAATAAGCAATGAGCACTATATAGGGTCCCAATGACAGTAACCTAGTTTCAACATTGTATTACAGTCATGACAGATATTGACATTACATGTCATAAATGCAGCTCAATGCTAGAACACATTTGTAACATGTCTGAAGTCCAGGTCCAATACTCAGCACTGAAAACAAAGACATTTGCATTGACTAGAGTCTGGGAAAGCATGCCCAGGACATCTATATACATCCTGTGGCAACTTCATATGAATCAATGTCTTTAAACACACCAGGGTATGGCTGGCCAGGGTGACACATGCCTTTTATTCCAGCACTTAGGAGGCAGAGGCAGGTGAATCTGTGAGTTTTTTGGCCAGCCTGGTCTACAAAGGGAGTTCCAGGACAGCCAGGGCTGTTTCCTGGAGAAACCCTGTCTCAAAAAAAAAAAAACAAAACAAAAACACCAGAGAACCTAAAGGGTATGTTTCTGCATTCTTTCTTCTAGACTTAGTTTATGTAATGATCAAAATAGCAAGTGAGAATATAGCAGAATCCTCCCATCTCCCCAGTGTATCAGTCATAAAGTTTTCGGGTATTTCCTTTGCAAATCCTGGACCCACTGTCTGGGAAGTCAGGGCAGGTATTTGTTTAGAAACCATGAAGGTTATTTGTAAAAAGCCAGCTGCTTCCATACCAAATTGAAGCAGGAGTTCCATGCTGGAAGACTCTGTGTATTAGGCATCCCAAGAGGAATTAGAATCCTGTACATCCTGTTGCTGCTTCTCAGCTGTTGTCTGGGAATAGTTCTGAACAAAAAGAAAGCACTATGATAACTCCAAAACATGACTCCACAAAGGTCAGCATTGTGGTGGATGACCATCCCCACTGCCCATGGCCGTGATGATCCTGGCTAATACTCAGGCTTGTGGGGTAGGAAACAGCAGAGTCCCTATCAACACAGAACTCTAATGGAGACCTCACTGTCATCACTTCAAGTCTTACGACTTCAGACACAAGCTTAATCTCAGCTTAAAAATATTTGTTATTTTCCCCTGAAAGTTGACTTGTTGATTAATGCAGATCTAGGGAAAAGATCATTAACATTCATTAGAAGGTGACATGCTGGGGCTGGAGAGATGGCTCAGCGGTTAAGAGCACCGTCTGCTCTTCCAGAGGACCCGGGTTCGATTCCCAGCACCCACGTGGCAGCTAACAACTGTCTGTAGTTCCAGTTCCAGGCAAACACCAAGGCAAATAAATAAAGAAAGAAAGAAAGAAGGTGACATGCTATTTCTCTCATTTTTAATATCCCAGATAATAGGATGGATTTTTGATACTGTTACTAAATGTGCCTCATTTTACTTGAAGGGGCTACATGTTGCCTTCGTGACGGTGTCCATGTTTTCTCTATGACTTGGTAGCCTAACAAAGAAGCATGTAAAATTTATAGTCCAAATTCAAATATTATAGTTAGGTTTTTTCAATTAACTCATACAATAGCGAGTTATCACGTAGTTGAATACATTACCAGGTTTCTCCAGTTTCAGAATCAAAAGTAAGTTATGCCTACTCAGAGACTGCTAATGTGAGTCTGTCAGCAGTATGGAGCAATATCTTCTTGGAAATAATGCTAAATGAGCTATGGGAACCTAATAAATTAATGGGTAAATTAATAAACAATCAGGTGCTTAAATAGATTTAATTAATTTGTTGGCAGCTCCTACACAGATACAGAAGTTTTCCATTGTTTCATTATCAAACACCAAACATGCCAGATCTCCCAAATGAGTCAATGGCCTTGGATATGTTTTATTTGCTGGAGTAGCTAGCCAGAATCAACACTGTTGGAGTCAAACTTGAGGAAGAATTTCCAAGTTCTGCCAGTGTTATGGCAGTAACACCCTGACACCCAGTTTTCCAAAGCATGAGTCAGGCAGTCTCTCAGTCAGTGTTCTGCAAACAGCCCGCCTGGTCCCAAGATTCCCTTAGAGAGAAGAGTCAGGAGATACAGAGCAATCCTGCCTATTGAGGTATAAACATTAAAAAATACAAATCAGCTACTAAAAATAGTAGTAAGAAGCTTGGCTAGATACTATGTTTGCTTAGATGAGACTGGAATTTCATGCTGAGAAGTGTAGCAGTGGTCCAGTTCTTGGAACTAGCAGTCAAGGTCAGGAGAAGCATAGCACTTTGCCATTGTCTGTGTCCTCAAAAGACACACATACTTGAAATTGGGTTTTAGTGAGACTGTGGTACAGGCAGTCCTTTTATTAACAGAATGTAAATTCACAGAGTGACATTTCTTGATAAACAGAAAAACTTCCTCCTATTCACACACTAATGCCCATTTAAAAAGCGCCTCCAGTTTTATCACATTGTCTCTAGAAGAATCCTGAGAGGTGGAGCTGGTTTTGTTCGACACACTATAAAGAACCCACAGGGAGGTGTGTGGTTCTCTAGTTAAAGGCACTCAGAGAACACAGATTGACTGATGCTACACTCCTAACACCCATCAGGGCTGAGAGGCCCCAAAAGATGTTCCTAGCACCTGTATCTTTAGCAGCCCCCATTTTCCTCTTGTTCCCATCCCCTGAGCCTTTCTAAAAGTACAGTGTGTAGACTCTTTGAAAGAAAAAATAAAAGCAATGATGGCTGAGGAGAGCTCAGTCAGCAACATGCTTGCCTTGCAGACATGAGCTTCTAGGTTAAATCCTAGAACCCTTACTTTTTTTAAAAAAAAAAAAAAACAAAAACAAACAAAAAATGTGGTTGCCTGTGCTTCATAATGACAGTGCTTAGGAGATGGAGACAAGGGAATCCCTGGGATTCACTGCTCACCTAGCCTACCTAGGGGATGAGTTCTAGCCCAGTGAGAGACCTCACCTCAGAGAAGAGAGAGGAATCAGGGGAAGAAAAGTTGACAGTGTTTAAACAACACCAGAGGTTGTCCTTACACACATGCACACAAAAACACACCAAACAAGAATAGGGGGAAGAGAGAATGAATATGACTTCGGTTAGCATTAACCTTTGAGGTATGTACAGAAACCCAAGTCTGCATTTTATTTTCTGGCCCTCAGTTTTCTTTTTATGTAAAACCTCTGGGCATTTAACAGTGGACGTTGGGTTAAAAAGTCTTGTTCCTAGCAAGGGATTTACAGTTTCAACCATATAAATGTACCTCACTCCCAACCCCCAAGGCAGAAAGTGACAGTGGGCCATCTCTTCTACCTGCATACCACCCAGCAGACTAGGTAGCAGGGTTCCCTGTGGCATTTAAAATGCCCAAATCTGGGTCTGGAAAGATAGCTCAGCCATTGAGAGCAAATGCTGCTATCTCAAAGACCACAGTTCGGTTCCCAGAACCCATATCATATGGCTCACAACCGTATGTAAAGCCAGCTCCAAGGGACCCAATGCATTCTCTGCAATACAGATGCTAGTGCAGGAAGAAGCAAGAGTGGTCAGTACGAAAAGAAATATGATGTGACACCGTCTTTTCCTAAGAATAAGCTGCGGAAACATAGCTTGGATTAGACTTTTTCATGTATTGAATGCATGGTAGCATTGGGGAGCTGACTCAGTTACTCGGGGGAGAGAGGGGGAGCAAGCACAATGACCTGAGTTCAGATCCCCAGTGTCCACATAAAAGCTTGAAAGAGTAGCATACAGCTATAACCCCAGTGCTAGGGGGTCAGAGCCAGCCATGCAGATTCCTACAGCTCACTGGCCAGCCAGCCTAGCTGAATTGTTAGTTCCTGGTGCAATGAGAAATTCTGCCTTAAAAAAAAAAAAAAAAAAAAAAAATCTAATAACAGACACATGCATGTAGATACGTAAGCACACACTTCTGCACACATTAATACACACATAAATGCAATGTAATGTGAAAATATGTAACAGACATGAAGGATAGATTAGCTCCCCTCCAGGTACATGTTATTTATCTAAGAAGCGGTGATTGCAGCTTCCTACATGGAGATCCTGCAGCAGTGTTTGCTAGTGTGTTTGCTAGTGTGTTTGAGGAGCTAGCTGGGGAGGAAGCGTTATGTTAATGAAACTTCCTACAGTTTTTCAAAGTGGCAAAGACTTTCTGAGCTATTCTGTCAGACTAACTTTTACAGACACTTCATTTAGGATTTCATCTGTACCCTTCACCAGAAAAAGAATCCATTTTTCCTGCAAGGGTTTGGACAGCTGACTGGCTGAGGAGTGACAATTGTCCCTGGCAAAGGGGTGACAAGTATTTACTAAAGCTTTGTGGGGTAGCGTAGGATGCTCCTCCAAGCTATTTTTTAATTCGATTCTGAGAGATCTCTGGACTAAGAAAAACAGTAAGGTTGCTGATCATCTTCATCCTCACAATGCCTCTTCCACTGTCTTTGTCTCTTCCCTTCTTGCATGGCCTTGAAATGTCCACTAGCGCCTGCAAAGTCTCATGTGTACATATTACAACTGAAGAAAAGGAGTATAAATGTAGTGCTGGCCTCTGCACTTAAGAAATCTATTTATTGACATGGTTGGGGACAGCTGTGTTCATTTACAATGGAGAAAAGTGGGTGCAGATGCATCCCTGCCTCCTCCACCCTGTGTGGCAGCCATCCTCAGAGGATGGCTCACTGCTTCACACACACACACACAAGACATTCCCCAGGTTATTTTTCCTTGCAGTTTAAGAGCATACATCCAGGCTCTCTCAAGAGACCTGATTAAGAAGAATGTGTTCCTGCACATTGATGGAGGTCCCTGGCAGGACTCGCCTGGTCATTGGAAAGCTAATGAAGGAAATGAATCAAGCTGTCACGGACTAACGCCATTAGTGTGATACTCTCCTGGTGAAGAGTGGAGTCTGGGACCTGAGCCCCCAAGATAGGAAGGCCTGGTGTAACTGCACATAAGAGCTGTGCTGTCTAGCAGAGTTACCAAATACAGGTGGCTGTTAAGCATTTGTAATATGCAGCCTGCAGATGGAGCTCAATCAGTAGAAAGCCAGCCCAGCATGTTGTAAGCCCTGGGTTCTTCTCCAGTGCTTCATCACCTGAGGCATTGGCACATAAGCCTGGAATCCCTGAAATCCAGATGGAAGCAAGGGGTACAGAAGTTCAGTGTCACCCTAAGAATCACTTCAGTTCCTGCAATTCTGTGCTACCTAAGATCCTGTTTTAAAACAGGCAGTCTGAGCTGAGATGTGCCATGAGATATAAAACATGTCATGTGAGAAAAATAGAAATAATAACACTGGTAACTTTTATTATGTTAAAATGATAAAATATGATGTAGGAAGTTAAGGAAAATATACAGAAAATATATACCAATCAATGGTGATTGGTTCCCGATCATGCTCAAGTCTTCTATAGAAAATGCAACTGTGTTTGCATAGAGTATATACATAAATATGTAATACATATATTCATCTCACATATACTGCAAATAAGTGCTTATAACATCTAAGACAATGTCAATACCATGTGAATAGTTATATTGTACTGTGTAGAGAATATGGATGTGGGGAGAAAGCCTATTCATGTTCAGTACAGATGCTATTTTTCCCTTCATAGTAAGTTGAATCCTCAGATCTAGAACCCATAGACTCAGCTATCTTCACATTAATATTACTTCTTTTTTAATGTGCCCACTAGAAAAACTGTATAGGAAGCTCACATTATATTTCTACAAGATAGCATTGTTTTCAAAAATTGATCAGCATGTGAATGGACAGAGATGGGAAGTAACATATATCAATTACTTCAAAGTGATTACCGAAGGCTTGTTTTGTCTTGAAACAGTTCCTTATATACTCTGAGCTGATCCTAGAACTCCATATATCGACGAAGATGACCCTACTCATCCTGCCTCTACCTCCCAGATGCTGGGACTGCCATGTTTACTTCACATGCTGTCAGGGATAAGAAGCAGAGGCTTCCTGCATATGGGGCAAGCACTGTAGTAACTGAATTACATCACAGCCCACTCCTTGTTCTTAAAAGCCTCAGACTTTCCCATCAAGCTTCTCTTGGCTTTCTTTGATAAGCTCCAGGCTCAGCACACACTCAGCATACACCCACCTCCCCTCTTTTAGGCCCAGCATACTAAATTCCTCTGGCTACTGCTGTGGCTTACTGCTCATGACACACCAAATGTGTCCCCTGCTTTACATCTGCTGTCCAATTAGTGAAGTAAGCATGCCTTTTGGTCAGAATTTTATTTTGGGTCCATAAAATCCTTTAAAAGCCCAAAATATCCCTCTATAATTTCTTGGCTAGAATGTTACAACAAACTGTTCTGGAGTGAAAAAATGTAAATTTAACATGGAAAAGTCTGGAATTTTTTATGTAGAATGATTTAGCCAAAATTGTAATGTGTGGGAAATAGAAGGAACTGTCTAGGTAATATTCTTCTTTGCCAAACACTTGTCTTGTCCTTTTTATTCCCTAAAATGTTTTTAACAATTTTATTTTTTGAAATAAGTAATTTTAAATACTGAGAAAAGATTAAGAATCTTGAATCATAGGACAGAGCCATGACTGGAAACATGAGTTAACCGTTTGGAATTCAGTTATTGGTGGAATGAGCCTCAAGATGATGGAAGCTGGTCCTTGTACGTGCACTTCCACTGAGCCGTGCATCATGCCTCCATTCCTGTTACTAAGGGGCCACCTAGACTGATGACGTGTGTGGTATAATCATTAACACTGTTTCTATCATGCCTGCCACCCTTCCAGTTTTCCTTAGTTAAAAATCACCTTGACTTCCAGAAACTTAACATTGTTAATGGGAGATAGATATACATACATACATACATACATATATGCTATAAGTAGTAAATTAATTAAAATTTTAATGTGTGAACCACATCCTACTTTTTTTTCTTCTTTACACCGTACTGTCATCAGTTTCCAGTGCACAGATATAGATAGAAAGTTGAATACAACTGAAACATACACAGAGAAAAATGCTTGTCTTGCACAAACACATCTAAGGTTACACACGTAAGGTAATGCTGCTAGAGTCACTTAATTCTAGCTTCGTTGCAGTTAATTATAGAATTCTCATCTCTACGTTTGTCTCTTATTTCACCTAATTTCTCGCTGTGAGAATTCACAGTAGTCTGTGAATTTCCATTGATTTGGTTGGGAATTCGCCCAGCTATTGAGTTACTGCTCTGTCTGGGGCCCATGCTAAACCATGGAAAAACAAAACAAATACTAAGCTGACATAGCGCCTACTTAAAAGAGATGTATACTGCAGAGGCTGAGGCATGAATGATGGGTTCCGAGTTAGGTGACAGGAGCTGTGATGGATATATTTATTGAAATGGGCTCAGGGCATGTCAGAGCCACTTTCCAGAGCCTGGTGATACTCAGGCCCTTTATATTGAATCTCTTCCTCATAGACCTAGAACCTGAGATCCCGCCTCTCTAAAGAATTTGGGCAGGGCTGGAGAGATGGCTCAGAGGTTAAGAGCACTGATGTTCTTCTGGAGGTTCTGAGTTCAATTCCCAGCATCCACATGGCAGCTAATAACTGTCTGTAATTCCAAGATCTGACACCCTTACTCAGTTATACATGCAAGCAAAACACCAATTCACATAAAATAAAAACAAATATCTTAAAAAAAAAAAAAAGAATTTGGGCATTTAAAACATAAGCTCAATCCTGAAGGAGTTTGGAGAAGAAAGGAAACATGTCAGGGACCAGCCTAATGGGATTTGGAGCAGAAGGCAAGCTGGAGATGGAAATGCCTGGTGTTTGTACAACATAGAGAAGAGGTGTGTGGGTTGGACCCTTTGGAGTGATTATCCGACTGGAGTCTTCAGAGAAAGGAAGCAGGACTTGCAGAGAAGACACTGGCTTTTCCTCTCCTCTCTCCTAGAGAACTCCCCAAAACTTGAGCTCATTGTGTGTACATTAATCATAGATAGCAGACACAGCCCTCATCACCTACCCCAATAGACCATTAACTCCTTTTTTTTTTAACACTTTTATTTATTTATTTGCTTTGGTGTTTGCCTGGAACTGAAACTACAGACAGTTGTTAGCTGCCATGTGGGTGCTGGGAATCGAACCGGGGTCCTCTGGAAGAGCAGACGGTGCTCTTAACCGCTGAGCCATCTCTCCAGCCCCCCATTAACTCCTTCTAACTCTGCTGTTGTGGGTGTTCAAAGAACAAAGAAGATGTTGCTGGGTAAAGAAACATGGGAAGAGAGAAGCAGGATGCACCATTCTGTATCTCCGCATGTAGTAGGGGATCATGCCCACAGTAGAGCTCAGTAAGGATTAGAGCCAAACTTCCCAGTCAGCTAGAGCTGGGCCCTGGGAATGTATCTCTCAGGAAAGTAGTTAGTGGTCCTCTTTGGATATGAACAGGAGGAAGCCTTGCTCCAGGAATAGGGAGGATGCAGGCCAGGGCAACCAAGGGAGCCACACCTAGCTGTGCTGGAGCCAAGCTTCTGACTTCACCTGTAGGCGCCACTGCTGATTCTTGAGGCCCACTGCCAGTCACTGTTGCCCGAACTTTCTTTTATGAACCCTGAGAAAGCCACTGAGAGGCATCCTGAAAGCCTTCCATGTTGCAGATCCTATTAGTCAACAGCAGGAGCATAATCTTTCCTGAACAATGGATGTGAATTGTGTACCCTTCTGGGATAATTATGTCCCCGTCCCGTCGTCTGTGTTCCCCCCCTTCCCCGCCCCCAGTTTTCTTGAGAAAGTGGAAAAAAGGAAACCCCATTATATATAGTCTTCAAAAAACATACTTCTTTCTATAAAATCTTAAGTTATGCTGAGAAGTTTAATCAAAATATACTTTATTAAAGTCAAATTTCTCTGCATGCCCACTTGTTTCTGTGATGCATTCTAACAGTAGTACATTGCCATTCAGTCTTGGGAATGTTACTTCCTAAACCCTGCACAGTCCACAGAGGCCTGCGGTTCTCGGCAGTTTAGGAAAAAGCCTTTGCTATTACTGGCATGGTTCCACCGTACACGGATTGGTCCAATCACTAATTATTTTTAAAGTTGATACAGTTGATAAGTTTCTACTTAGTAACAATCAATAAAATTATCCCTGTGAAACAGTCTAACAGCCTTTTAGCTAGACTTGTCATTTACCATCATCATACTAAGATTTTAATTGTATTTCATTTCATTTCATTTGGAATCCTGGATCAAGACCTATGAGAGATCTTTGCTATTCTTTTTTTTTTTTTAAACTTTATTTTATTTTATTTATTTATTTGCCTTGGTGTTTTGCCTGGTGCTGGAACTACAGACAGTTGTTAGCTGCCATGTGGGCGCTGGGAATTGAACCCTGGTCCTCTGGAAGAGCAGATGGTGCTCTTAACCGCTGAGCCATCTCTCCAGCCCCTATCTTTGCTATTCTTAAGATACATGAAGCAGTGAAGAGGAATACAAAAAAATACATAGTATATATGTATAAATTTTAAAAGAATAAGTAAATATTGTATTTTTAAATGCCAATGCCGTCAAAGTCAAACACTAATAAGAGTCAAATCTACAATGAAGGTGTTTATATTCGGAAATAAAGACTAGGATTGCAATCTGGAATATACAGGCAAAGGCCGGGATACGTCTAAGGAATTTTAGTAAGACAGAGAAATTCACACAAATTACATTGAAAATTCATTAGCCCTTTGGGTGCTTCAGGAGCTAGCCCTCTCTGATTGGTGAGTGGTGGCAGTTACTACATAAATCTAATCTTAAGGTCATTGTTGGCAATTTTATTGATAGTTACTAAGTAGAAATAGCCTCAATGCAGAACAGGCTGTTTCATGGAATTAGTTCTGGGAGTTGGTTCCTGATGTAGGTGTCTGTGACCTGAGCATTTTCCTTTTTTTCACATACATCTCAACTCCATTTTATCAGAGTGTGACAGAATAAATCTCCAAAGCTCCCAAGCACCAGTGACACAGAAAGGAAGAAGATGTAGGCAGTTATATCTCAGCAGAAGAGAAGGCAAATAATTACAATATAGAGTGGCAAGTGCACTAACAGACATGTATACAGTGGAGGGAGATGAACTTGGGTCACTGAGCAGGGAGGTGTACCCTTTGGGGATCCTCTGAATAATAGGTGGGCACTGCCAGACAGACAGGATACCTGGTAAAATCCAAAGAAGGGAGCCATGAAAGGTTTGCAGTGGTTCCCTTGTGGGTCGAGGATGGGGTCAGGGCTGTAGTTGCAGTGAGCTGAGGCCAGGCCAGAAAGAGCTGTACCCCTTCAGAAGCCAGGCGGTATGAACTAGGTGTAACACGGAGTATGAGAAGATGAGAGCTAGCCTCCAAGGAAGCTATCACAGTGAGAGGTGACATCTAAGCTATTGCTGTTGCCCATGGAAAAAGGGAGGGGCTCCAGAGAGAAGGAGACACATGGGACAGACACCATCAGGAAGGAGAGAGGGTTCATCAAAACCCAGATAGATGCAGGTGGCCAGGTGAGTGGCAGTTCTGTTGAACACAGCACTCATGAGTGACTGTTGAATCTAAAGTGAGCGGGTAGTGCATTCCAATGTCAGGAAAATGAAGAGACACATCCAAGTACAGGTTTATTGTTCAACCAACAAGTGTTGATTATATGGTTATCCTGTACCAACCACTTTTCTGATTATACCTTGTAATATAGAATAGGGGCTGTACCCTCCAGAAAACAGAGTCTAGAGGTCCCTGCAGAGCTGGCACGGGGAGGAAGTGGTCACCAATGTCATACCTGGGAGTGGCCTTGGAGCCCTGAAGGTACAGAAAGGAAGAGAATGGCAGTAAGATCCTCAGGTGATAGAACCTTCTGGGGAGTGGATGCAATGAGGGAAATGGGATAAACAGAATCCCAGGAAAGTCACAGAACCTGCATGGAACAGGACAAGTGAAGGGTGCCCAGGTAACCAAGCAGGACCAGCATACATGTCTACTGGATGTGACAATCGAATGTTCTTTACAGCCGAGGTATGGAAATGTGGGTAACTATAATTTGAAAAGTAATCTGTTTTGTGGTCAAAAATCTGAAGTGTTCACTAGGTCCCATAGGGCATCATTTTCAGCCCTTTTGTACAGATAATGACAGTCCTTTGATTTGTACCTGTGGCAACTGTTTGTAATACACACCAGCTCTGTTCCTCTCTGCTTCTTCTCTGCTCCTGCCAGAGGCAGGAAAGACTGATCCATCTGCTACTTTTGAAAAGAAATTTTTAACAGTTCTTTGCAAGTGTCACCCAATGAATCTTCCTCATATCCACCTCACCTCCTTTCTTATCTACTATGACCTCTACATCCACCCAACCTTGAATTTTTCTCTTTGCTTTTTCTCACTGAGTCCAATTTGTGTTGCTTACCAACTCTCATGAGCTGGTCCTGTTCTGGTTTGTTTTCAACCTGCCAGGGATCACATCATTAAATAAAACTGACTCCTCCTCTCCTTACAGCTATGAAATGTTCCTCAGCTAGTGATGAGATTTCGTATGAACTTTTTCCCATTCTCCATCACTGGAATTCAGCTTTCATAGGTCTTGTTCATGCTGCCACAATCTCTGTGAGCTCAAACATGCAATTGCCCTGGTGTGGGAGGAAAACACTGTTCCCTGGACATTATCTACCACCTACAATCTTTCTGCTCTCTCTTCTGGGAACATCTCTGAGCCTTGGGCACCCAGAGAGAGGTGGTATGAGCTGTCTATGCTGAGTACTTCCTAGCCTTTTATTCTCTGTACATTGACTTCTTCGGGGATCTCAAACTTCTTAATGTGATTTTTGGAAACAAGTGACTAGGATTGGTATAAGAGCTATCATAGAAAGCTGTAAGTGGCTGGGGAAGAGCATGTATGATGCCCTAGGTTCTGTCTTCACCACTAGAAAAACAAAGAGAAGTAAACATACAAAAGGCCATATTGATGAGGGAAGGGGGTGTAGAAATAGACAAATATTCTACATAGAAGAATTTCAAATAGTTTATGTAGGTGATGCCCTACAAGGAGGTGATGTATCACTCTCTCCATCTATGTGAATCTTGCTCAGGACCTACCACACGTAATCTAAGGAAAGAGTAAAAGCATTTGTGGTGGAAGGAAAAAAAAAAAAAAACAAAACCCTGGCAGACACCAACTCTACTATGTGGCAAAGGTTAACATCAGTGCTAAAGCATGATGACAACATACACCTTTGACAGAATGTGGGAAGAATGGCAGTTTACCTCTGGGGCGATCGTCTTAACCTATCACCTAAATATAACCAGTGAAAGAATAGCACATAAGGGACTGGAGAGATGGCTCAGAGGTTAAGAGCACTGACTGTTCTTCCAGAGGTTCTGAGTTCAATTCCCAGCACCCACATGGTGGCTCATAACCATCTATGATGACATCTGGTGCCCTCTTCTGTATACTATATACATAATTATATACATAATAAATAAATAAATCTTTAAAAAAAAAAAGAACAGCACATAAGTCAAATATGGAGCATTATATATAATACATGGCCAGCTCTTCTCAGTGGTCAAAAACATTAAAAACCTACAAGTCTAAGAAGCTATCATAATTAAGAGGACCCTATCTAGACATGGTGACTAAATATAACGTTCTCTCAAGGGAGACCCTGAGACAGAAAGGGAACGCTAGAGCCAAGAACTGTGCCAGCCATGTGTGATCCCAGCACTTGGGGACTGAGTCAGGAAGTTTGAGAACAGCTCACTTAAACCCAAAGCAGAGCAAGAGCATAAAGAAACCATTAGGTAAGAAGTAATAAATTGGAATTAGGTACGGACTTAATTTGGTGTATCAATACTGGCTTATTTGTGCCAAATGCATCATTGGTGTGAGATCTTGACAGTGATGGAAATCAGGTACAGAGTATGAACAGTGCTCAACATAAGATGAGCTGTGCCCCAGGAAACCCATCACTTGTCAAAAATACCCTGTGATAAATGTAACTAATACAGCTATGTTACCTATCACCATGGCTTAGCATTATCAATTTTAGTCATGCTCAAAGCACATTCACTTAATACAAGGCTTATAAGGAAAGTGTTGATTACCATATCATTTATTGAACACTGAAAACAGCACATGCTTTTGTGAACTCTCATACTGTCCTAACATATATCATTGTGGTTATAGGGCAGTATATGTTTAGAAGTCTATATTATCTTTAAAACATCCCTACAAGTCTAAACCATGCAAAAATTTCTTTCAAAATGGCAACAGTTTACCCACTAGTTTCTGTTTTTCTCTTTAAGCACCCAGGTGTCCATGCTGTGTGCTGGACCCTCAGTCCAGGAGGTCTTGACACCTCCCTCTGGCAGGCAGACTCCCATAGCCTCTCCCATGAGGCACAGTGCTGAGAGCTGAGCTTAGAGGCTTGCGGAGTCATACTGAGGGCAGAGAGCATCCCCCTGGGCTCCTTCCCTCCCTGGATCATCAGACAAACCTCCTGCTGTCGTCGAGTGTACTTCTGCTTAGGTCACCCCTCTGTAGCCTATCTTTGGCCAAATGAAATCAGTGAATAAAGAGGGATGTGTATGTAGCTCGGGAGAGTATTTGTCTAGCAAGTTCAGGCCCTGGGTTCAATCTGTAGTACCACAAAGGAAAAAAAATTACAAAATCCTCATTCCTACTTATTTAGCTATTTATGTAAAATGTAAAAATGAGTGACAGTGATGAAATTACCACAACAGTTAGAAGTAAATTTATGTTATGAACACTTGTCTTTGCCAAACACATTATTGAATTTCAGGATCATCTAGAGCCTTCTACTTATTCTGAGTTTAATATTCCACACTTAGAAGCCTCAGTGAGCTCTTTTAAAAGGTAAAGTATTTGCTGCACAAGTTCAGGACAAGAGAGGCAGTCCTAGAGCTCAGGAGACAGAGACAAGGGATTCCCCAGGAAAAGGTAGATAGCTAGACTAGCTGAATATGCAAAGTCTGAGTTTAAATGAGAGGCCCTGTCTTAAAGTATAAGGTGGAAAAAAATCAAGGATGACACTGATGTCAGGTAGAAGCTTCTGATGTTCTGCTCTCAGCTTACCAAGTTCCTGTGCTAAGGACGTATGGAAGGCAATGCTGTTTGGTGTCAATTGGACATGCCCATCTCTGCATTTCCGTCAGGCCCTCAGGGTCGTGGTTAAGAGCATCTGCTGCAGTGATGTTTGATGAAGATACAGTCGTCCACCTGAGGAGTTCCCATTGTAACTGAAAACCCCCACTAGCATCATTACTTCAGGACCATTGATGCTGTGGTTTCATTGATTTGTAGTTGGTACAGCTATAGGTTGGAAGTGCTTAGAAACCTATTAGAATGGGGTACAATTTGAGTAGCCCTTCAAGATGCAAGATGATTTCTCAACTAGTACCAAAAGTATGGGGTATAGAGAAACACATTAGAGTAGGCAGAAAGGAAACCCATGTCAGGCCACAGGAGGGACTTTATCTACATGCTCCCTCAGAAAGGAACAAGCTAGCTGGAGCCCCAAGTCCTAGGGGGTGAGAAGTGTGCCTTAAATAGAAAGGGTTTGCAGAGTTAAGCTTTGACCCAGAGACATTACTTAGTATTGACTTGACTGCAATTGATTTTCTGCCATTTTAATCAAAACATATTCCCCAAGATTCTTGACCCGCCAAAAACAGGAAAAAGAGCATTCTGAACTGCCATCCTGCCTAAACGTTTTCACTTCTTGCCTCCCGTCCTCCATCAGTGACATTTAGACAGAATTTATGCGGTGCTTTCCAGGATGATCGCTGTGTTCAAAACCGTCTGATTGCTTTCTTAAGCAGCAGGGAGAAGCACTGTTATTCCACAGTCAGGATCAGTCCCAAAGAGCTGCATGCCCACTTAACATTTTCTGCATGTTTTATTTTCTGAGTTCTGGAGATTCTTTTCTGCCCTCTGGAAGTCCAACAGTGAATATATAAAAATGTGGGATGGATGACAAATGGCTGGGGCTGCACCTGTGCTCTACTTAGCCCTCAGATATGGCTGGGGCAAAGAGGATTAACTCCAGGAGGCTGGTCCAGAGGACCCTGCTTCCAACCCTGTAGTATAGAACCTTGTCTATAATCATTGAGACGGGGCTTAATTTACATATATTGTTTGATGTGTTTTCTTTTCTCTTAAGCTGACTTCTGCCTCCCCAAAAGATACTAAAAGTCAATCATATTGACTGAGCAATCATGCTTTCCTTGGCAAAAGCCAGTTGTTTATATCTAATAATGGGTTTAGGACACTTAATATACCTGACCTAATTTTTAAGACTATTGACTTTTTTTTTTAAGTGTTGAATTAGTTCTTCCATATATGAGGGTTTTTTTTTTTTTAAATTGTAGTTTTATATATTCAAGCCACCTGGATTGCTTTCATAATGAAAAATTCTGGAAGTAGCAGACATAATATGCAACATATTACAAAAGCATTAGCATTAAAGCCAAATTCATGAGAGTGCCTTGGTTAGAGGATCATTTACCAATCTCCAAGTCCAGTGAATGGCTAATAAGATGCATTTTCTAAGGATCACAAAAGTATTTTTCTCTTTACATTTAAATGGCAATTTATTACATTTGTAGCAGAGAAGATTAGTCAGTCAGTGAAAAAACTTCCAAGTCATAAGAAGCAGAACATGCCAAGGGTCAAATTCTAAGACCTAGACCACTTGGTGACTGTGTCTCGGGAGAATCCAATTCCAGATGCATCTCAATCACAGACACCTCACAGCATAGGGCAAGGTTGTTAGGTGGATGTTTGGTTGGTTGTGTTTGGTTGGTTAGTTGGTTGATGGCTGGTTGGTTGGTTGGTTTTGGTTGGTTGGTTGTGTTTGGTTTGTTAGTTGGTTGTGTTTGGTTGGTTGGTTGGTTGGTTGGTTGTGGTTGGTTAATTAGTTGGTTGTTCAGTTGGTTGGTTGGTGGATTTGTTCCCTTGTTCGTAGCTTGATATTTTTGAGACAGTATCTCAGCCCAATCTAGCCTCAAATTATCTATGTAGTTGTTATGGCCTCAGAGTAGCTCTGATCCTCCTGTCCACCTCTGACCTCTGCCCTCTGGCCTCTGCCTCTGCCTCTGCCTCTGCCAAGGCCCAGGATTACAGGTCTGTGTCACTGCAGTGGGCTCTTTAATGGATGTTAAATGGCCCATGAATATCCAAAGCAAGGAGATAGGTGGCTTTTTGTCCTCAAGATATAGTTGAGGAAGGTATGAATTAAGTGGGTTCAGGTGTTGTAAAGATATTTAATAATCTTAGGCTTTGGTTATCAGAGCTTTCCTCATAACACAAGATGTATTAGTTACTTTCTTGTTGCTGTGACAAAAATGACTGACAGCAGCAACTTAAGGGAGCCACCATGTGGTTGCTGGGAATTGAACTCAGGACCTCTGGAAGAACAGTCAGTGCTCTTAACCTTTGAGCCATCTCTCCAGCCTAGCAGCAACTTAAGGGACAATGTTTTTTTACTCCAGAGTTTTTAAGAATGTGATCTATAATAGCAGGGAACAGTATGGTAAATGGCTTGATCTAGGGCTCTCAAATCCTTCCCTGCCCTGATAGTTCCACAGCCTTTTATAGCCTAACAGCTAGGGATACATGCACCACCTGGAGGGAACATTTCTGACCTAAACCATTATAGCTGGTGGCTCTCTCACTAGAGCTAATATTCATATAAGCTGTATAGTGAATGGGCTGTGTTCTACTGTGACTCTTTAGAGGCAGGAGGGTCAGGAGTTCAAGGATATCCTTTGTTGTGTAGCTCATTTAATGGCAGCTTGATGAAAAGAGTACCAAAGAATTTGTAGCAGACACAAAAGAGAATCACAGAATACTGGAGACTTACAAACCAAAGAATTCACCTACAAGGAAACAGAACAGGATCATGATTGCCTGCCGAGAAAACACTATGGCCCTGTGCCATTATATCACTTCACAAGGTTTCTTTGCTGCCCATCCCCAATCAATAGTGAAACAGACTTTTCCAACTTCATGATTTTGGCTCCTAAAATGTGCTCTTTGGAAATAGTGAATAAATTAGCAATCTGTGTAAGAAACAAGAAAAAAGATCTAAACCGTAGCACAGTCACAGGGACAACATAAACTAGGTAATAAAATACTTGTCATAATATCGAATGCTTATTGTAGTTACTGTGTTCTAAGCCCTGTATAATGTGCTTTGTTTATTTCTTCTATAATGTAGAAGGCAAACATTTTTAGCTTTTCAGCTTATAGACCAGGAAACTGAGGCAGGACAATTTTAAGATCTTTGGACAAGGGCAATTAACAAGTGGGTGATAGAGAGGGAATATGAAGTTTTATTTCATGCTTTCTGGTTCCGAACTTCTTACTGTTTATTACATATGTGCGTCATAGTTTAATCATGACAAGAGAAGCCACTGTAGGTATTTCAAGTAGGAAGATACTAAAATAAAGAATTGGTGGCTTCCAAACTCATCAGCAGGGCAAGGGAATCTTAGGTCAGGGAATCAGTGAGGAGAAGTTGGTAATCAGAAAGTCACTGCAGAGACACAATAAATATAAGACCTGCAGAAAAATGCCAACAATCATCTCAGATGCCTACCGTACCTGCAAGTATTTTTCACAGAATGATGCTGGGGTCCTCTACGGGAGTTATGGCAGCCATATGCTGAATCTAGTGCAACTGCATCTCTGCCCTGGGAGCAATAGTGGTTGTTACTCTCTGACCCTCCAAGTACCCATCAAGTGCCTCTCAGTGGTGACACTAAAATAAAAAACTGTGCTGATGAGGCTTTGGGGAAATGTAGTCCCAAGGCCTCTAGCCTTGTGACACAGAAGGAATGGTATTGAGTCTCCACGTGCCTGAAATGCCATATGCTGCACTGTTTGGTCTTGAAGAAACTGTGAAGACTTCTCCAGCCAGGTGAAGGCATAGTAATTCAAATATTCTCCCTGTCTTCCTGTAAACTCAAGAGCAAACTGGGAAATGATGTCAGATTCTCTTGCTCTGCTCGTGGTTTCTGAAAACAACTCTTGTAGAATTCTCAATTATATCACAATCTCTAAGTTAACTAATTAGTAATGATGATAATGATAAGGGGATAGACCTTATACTAGACACTGAGAAAACATACCTCTTTCCTTAGAGCACTGTCTCCCCCCGCCCCCAGTTTAAAGTGCAGGAGGAGTAGAAATGAAGGGTTTTTCATGCCAAGCAAGCTCCCTGCCACTAAGGCCTCATCCTGCTTTAGTGCACTCTCATTCCAATAGAAATGAGGGAAAGGAAAGTCAAGCAAGTCAATACACTATTCTAGCATGGTGCATAAAACTAGTTACAAACAAAATGAGTCATTTGTCCTTTCTATGGATTAGTGATGGCTTCAGTGCAGACATGAGATAGTAATCCAGTGAGAATGAAGGCGGTGAGTCTTAGTTATTGCTATGTTATTTGGGATGTGTATGCCTCAATCTATAACAGAATATCTTAGAAGATACCTTAGACTAGATAGCTTATAAGCAACAGAGGCTAGGGAGTCAAAGGTCAGGAACTGGACTGAACATCTGATGAGGGTCCACTTTCTAGTTCATAGGTAGCACCTATTTGATGATTCCTCATATGATAGATCTCTTTGAACACTTTGCTTGCTGGTTTTGTGTTGCTGAGAACTGGAGATTGAACCTAGGATCCTGTATATGATACACAAGTAGTCTAACATTGTGTTGCATGCCCAGGCCGGGATCCTTTAGAAGGGCAATAATCTCATTTATGATAGTCCTATTCTCATGGCCTAATCACCTCCCCTAGTCATACATTCATACCACAACACTGGTGATTATGTTTCATCAAATGGGTTGACCACAGAAGTTGAACAAAAATACTGATGTCTGTGGCCAGTCCAGTGAAAATAAAACCTCTAGGGATGTGGCCCTGAAGTCAGTATGTTTAGAAGCACTGTAGGATGTCCTATATCTTTGTTTAGCACCCCTGCAAGCCTGTGGGGTTGACGTATATTTTTACCTAAATTGTCTCTTTTGAGCTTGACAATTATCCATCCCAGTTTATTAATGGACCAACTAAACCTTAGAGGTAAGGACTTTATCCAAGGTCAGGAGTTATCCTTTAGATCTTCTGGTGCAGCTTGTTTCATCCTGCCAATAGTGTTCTTAACCCTCATTACAGTTTAGAACCGCCAGGGGAACTGTAAAAAGTCTGGACACCCAGATTGCACTCCAGGCCTATTAAATCAGAATATTCGAGAAAGGTGGAAGCCAATATCCATATGCTTTAAAGATTCCCAAGCGATTCCAGTGTGCAGTAAAGCTTAGTAATGACTGCGAGATGGCATTCTCAGGCACCTCGATAGAGCTTAAAGTGCATGAATTTGTTAATTAAGAGATTGTTTTGTCCTCTTTCCTAATTCTAACAGCTTACCTGTTCAAACAAATCCCTTAATTAGGAACTGTCTTCACAATTAACATGTCAATAACAACAGCCACAAAAAATGCACAGGTTGGTATTTCAAACCCAAAGAACAGATCTTATCCTGAGTATATATATATATGACCCTTCTAATGCCAATGCACACTTACCATCTAGAGTTACCAATTAAACAGATCATTAGTTAGCAAAGCAGAACAGGTACCAAGCTTATTAACTAACTGGTAGTACTTAATATTCAACATCACAGACTGAGCTAGATGAATATGTATGAATACCCCTCTGATTAAATACAGTTCCTCTTCAGTGAATATCCAGTAAAGAAATGTCCATCATTGGATCTGTACAACGAAGTGCATTTTATGTTCCTAGCCTGGACCCTCTGAAGTCTTCTCGGTTATCGGCCCAGGAAAGGATCATACTTCTCTACATACTGTATTTGCATTCACTAGTACTTAGAAACTCAGTCCTTTTATACCAGGAACACCAAGTTCAGAAACTCATTTTCTAGAAGTCAGTGTAACAAAGATAGGAATTTAAAAACCATCTTTCAGAGAAAGCATTTCCCATGAAAGTGCTGTTCTAAGCCTCTGTTGTCTTTTGATGGAAATGATAGAGTACGTACAGCCCTCTCTTCCTGTAATTCCTTCAGGAAGAAGCCATTTTAAAGTCTAATGCGTTTGGGGGGATGCAACCTCATCAGCATGGTCCACGCTGCCCTAAATGAAAAAGATGGCATGCTTTCATGTTTTCACACGCACACAAGCAGCATGTGGTGGCACTTGTGGGGTTTTGTTTCTACATGGAAGGACCATGGGATACCCAAGGAAAGGGGAGTTGGGGGGGTGGGACATGTTCCTATCCTCTTTTCCAAATTGATTCTTTCCAGGCTGCCAGTTCCAGAAGCAAAAATTCTAATTCAAGAGAAAAAAACCAAGGGATGCACTTGAAAAGATACAGTAAAAACACTAAGAATTTCAAATAGTCCCGGTGCATTACTGTGTGCCTTTATTACATCCAAGAGAAATAGACAGTGAAAAAGCATAGGTGACAAGAACATAGACTCCCCTTGCCAAGCGGTCAGAATTTTACAAGATGTTTTTACAAGTTTGTCTACTTTTTTGTTCTCCTGGGGCACAGCCCCTAAATCCATTGCCCAAATCCCACCTCTTCTGTGGTCCACTTGTAGTTATCTTAATTTCTGTTTCCAGGTGCTTCTGTGAGGTCCGAGTTTACAGGTACATTGTGGTGTGTCATGCACACAGTCATTTGAATTCATAACAAATGAGTTAGTGACACCTTTGGCTCAGACACAATGAGCCACTAGGGTGCTAATGGGCAAAGGGAACAGTCAATGGAAATGTTCCTTCTGCTCCTCTTAGCTTATACACTTTTGAAAGACGTCACTTCCGAAGGTTTGTCCCATGTACCCTGTCAGGCAATGTAAAGGATCTGAGACAAAAAGACTGAGCACATTCTGGGAATTTAAACACTTTTGCCTTCTGATTTTCTTTTTTTAAATTGAACCTATGCTAGCCAGCAGCCACATATACCTGGTGAATATTTAAAAATTATGTGTGTTATGACACAGAAATACCACACTGACATAAATAGAATGCATTTAGTCTCTCCTACTTATTTTTAATATCACTATTAGGAAATGTCTCAGAGTGTTTCTAATGTTGATATCTTGAATGGTGGCTACCCACGTTCACCTCAAGGCACTGGGGGCAGTCTTCAAGAAAAACACACTGAATACTTAGTTCTGTCTGCTAGCATACTAGTTATTTATTGATGCCTAACAAATTATTCCTCAACTTAGCTGAAGGCAACATACATTATATTATTGTTTCATGGGTGAAGAATCTGAGTCTAGCTTAGCACTAGCACCAGCACTCAGAGAGCTAGTCAGGGATGTTGGGTTTTTTGATAAGAAACACACCACCAGATACCACTCTAGAGTTTATTAAAGAGAATGGCCTCCCCAGGTGTTTTCTTTTAAGAGGGTGGGTGGGCCCATATCCACATAGCCACACCTCAGGGTGTGACCTATGTTCAGTGCTGTCCCAGGTGAATGCCAGCATTCTACTTGGCAGCATTCTACACTTGCAAGGGACAGATGTCAAACCAAAATACAGGCCAGACTGATGGCTATTCTAAGATCCAGTTCTTCACCTTCAGCTCACACCATGCCTCTCAGCTTCCTTTACTGTTGAGTCTCATCTCCTCTGACTTCTCATCATTAGAGACATGTAGATAAAAATGCTATCAGGAGGGCTGGAGAGATGGCTCAGAGGTTAAGAGCACCGACTGTTCTTCCAGAGGTCCTGAGTTCAATTCCCAGCAACCACATGGTGGCTCACAACCATCTATGATGACATCTGGTACCCTCTTCTGCATACAGTATACATAATAAATAAATAAATAAGTGAATAAATCTTTAAAAAAAATGCTATCAGGAAAGGCAGTTGGCTCAATTACAGATACATACACTCATCCCATATCTTACCTGGGATTAACAAACTGAGTGTCTTTTGTGAGGATAATTTGAGGTTGGGAGTGCGATGCAGTTCTTGAAAGAGGACAGGCCTTTGTAGTGGGTACACTCTGTAAGCAAGGAAAGAGACCATCAGATACCCTTTGCTCTAGTTAGGAACAAGCAGATGAACAGAAGAAACAGTTCCTTTTTGCACTTGGGAATGGACATGGCAGGGACAGATCATGGAGATGTCACTAGCAGCCAGAATAGGTCCTGGGGACGAGATATATGTTAGCAAACATAACCTCCCTATGAACCAAATTGCTTCAAACTGTAGAGATCCCTGGAACAAAATACATTCCCATTGAACATTGCTAGTTATTTAAACCGCCCTGTCTTGACCCTGGTTCTCCACTTGCTTCCAGCTCAGTCACTTCATCCATCTTCCTCTAGGATGTACTTAGTCATCAACACCCCCCGCCCCCAGACAGGAGCATCTCTAGCATTCTCCAGTCCCAGTTCCCCAGAATGCCATAGGCAAAGTGGTTCCAAATAACTACAGATGGGAAGGAAATCACTTGTTAATGAGAATTACCCAGCCAGGTGGTAGCAACAACCAACAGAGCACAGGACATCAGAAAGAATGAAATGAGATGCATAATATTCCCTCCAATGTTCTAAGACATGGGCTGCACTGCTTAGGAATGAATGCCCATAAAGGAGTAGCTGTCTAACAAGTAGGTGCTGACTAGATTTATTTTTAATATATTTCATATATTTTGATCACATTCTTTTTCCTCTCCCACTTCCCTACTTACCCAACTTGCTAGCGCTCTCTCCCTCTCTCTCTCTGTCTTCCTCCCTCACCCAAACCAAAAGGAGAAACCAAAATCTATAAGAAAAAACCATATCAAAACAAAAAGCACACGTGCCCAAAAGGAGTTCTTTTCGTGTTGGTCAGCTGACACTCTATTAGAGAAAACTGCTTTTCCCTTTCCTAGCAGCCATCAGTTGCAAACTGTGATAGCTAGTTTAATGTCAACTTGACACAGAGTCATTTGGGAAGAAAGACACACCCCTAGCAGATTTGTCAGTGAGCAAGACTATTAGGCATTTTTCTGATTGATGTGGGAGGATCTGGCTCACAGTAGGAGGTGCTCCTTACCCCTTGGATTGGTCATCATGGATAGTATTTGAAAGAGAGTGAGCCATGGTGAGCAAGCCAGTAAGCAGCATCCCCCTACGGCCTCTGCATCAGTTCCTGACCCAGATTCCTACCTTGAATTCCTGCCTTGATTTCCCTGGATGATGGACTAAAAGCTTTAACCCTTTCCTCCCCAACTTGCTTTTGGTCATGGTATTTTATCACCGCCATAGAAACCCTAAGACACAGGCCATTGTGAAACACTAATTGCTAGTATGGATATTTGCATAGGTGATATGTTTAATGAAGACATCATTTATGTGTAATAGACATTGTCTCTGGCTTTAAATCTGAGACAGGTAGAGACTGTAGCAGCACCTGCCGTAGAAACAATTCTGAAAACCGAACAGCTCCATTAAAATTCAGATTTGTTTAAAGCCATTGAGGTGGAACAAAATGAAATGATCTTTAAGTAAAGGACTGAAGCATCTTCAGAGAGCCTCAAAAGACAAGTATCTCAAGGAAACCACCATCAGCTAGAGCCCTACTCCATGGAGTAGCTTCAGTACACCCTGAGGTGGAGGTAGTTACTGCGCAAGTGTGTGGTGCCTGAGTAAAGAGAGCTGAGCAGTGGAGCAGTGGGCACCTGTCTCAGTCTGGGTCAGTGGGTGCTTGAACCCTAGAAGCCGTATGGTAGAATGAGAGAATCATCCCTGCAAGTAACCCTCTGCAATATACACACATACATGCACACACACATACACAAATATTTTTAAAAGAAACTGTTGTCTTAACAGATTCCAAGTAAAAAAATATGTAACTTTTTTTTCTCATTCACTTCAGTTGCATGCTAAAATATCCGGCTTGCATCCTGTAGGTGTCACAGATCTCAGTCACCTGCATCTGTCTCTATGTGAAGCCACCATGTGGTTATATCTAGCAGTCTGCAGCTCTGTGGAAATCAAGATTGTAAAATCCCACTTCTCAATACCTCTGGTCAGGCTTCTGCTGTCTGGCCTCAATTTTTAAAAGTTTAATTTTATCATGTATTTTCTATCAACATGTTTGCTGTCATTAAAGACTTCTTTAGTGAACTGCCTGTGTGACCAACCACTGACCCCCCCAAACAGCAGACCTTCCTAGATACTGGGCTAGCAAGCTTGTTTACTAGCCGCTGTAGACCCAAGTCAACTTTTAGAAGCTTAAACCTGTTCCCCAGTGTAATCACTAGGTGACATCGAGAATGGCCTTGAAGGAGAGCACATGCCCTAGCTTGCAGGCCTCATGGTGGCATCCCCACAAGATTTTTTTTTTTAATATTCAGAACCCCTATTGCCATGTTATCAAAAATAAATATAGTTGTCTCTTGATATCCATGAGAGATTGTTTGGTTCCAGGACCTTCCTCTGATAACAAAATCTTATGGACACTCTAGTCCCTTCTATAAAATGTCTTTGCATTTGCATGTAACCAACTCACATCTCCCTATAGCTTTAAACCTTGCCTAGAGCACTTAGAACACCTTGAACAACATAAACGCTATGTTCTGGCCTGTGGATAGGAAATAATGGCCCCACACCTCATGCCCAATTGCAGTTGTTTTTCCAGATGATTCTGATCAAATAGAAAGATTTTTTTCCCTACATTGTGATATGAGAGAGAGAATTTTATTTCTCACACTCTGGGAATCTAAAGCAGGATCTCCGGGTATAACCTTTACCTCCCACAGAGTGAACAAGGGTGCCATATGTCACCTACACCCAAAGCTTAGACATTTCATACCTGGGCCCATGCCCTGACAGCCCCTGGTCCCCAGTTTACCCCCAAAGTCACTGAACTAAAAGGAAGGCATTGAGGCCTTTAAACCTAAAACTCAACATCTTCCAGACCAGTGTCTGGAGCCCTGGGCTCTGCGCCAAAAGACTCTCCCTGCTCCAAGGCAGAACAGCTCTGCATGCACAGAGCACATTTTAGAGAATGCATTTCTGAGCAAGATTCCTTTGGCAGTGGACAAATTCAAAAACAGCTGTGCTATAAGGAACTATTCTCGGCAGCACCGATAAGAAGTTTCTCATCTCCAAGAACAGTAGGGTATGCGGTTGTACTTCTTTGTCTGCTGCTGGCCTTTATGGACTGTGTGCTTATGTCAGGACACCTGACGGGGGCTGGTGACCTGTGCAAAGGGCCTCTTAGGCTCTTCAGGAGTATCCTGCTGTTTATTGCCTTCTACTCAGCAGATTCTGGAGTAGACGTCCTCTCCAGTACTTAGGCTGTCAGGGGACCTGCAGAAACATCACTTATGACTCAAGACTATGGCTGCATGATTCTTAGCAGAATCCTGCTTGCTGTTCCACATCCTTTACCATGAGCATCCCCCCAGACAGACCTGAGGACACACACAGCCCAGCTCTTCACTGAACAAACAATTGTGAAATGTAAACCTCCCAGGAAACAGCCCCTGTTCCCTGTTCCCTGTTTGGTTCTGTTTTTCTACAATGGCCAACTCTGAAGGAGCCCCATCTCACCCTGTGATTGCCATGAGGGTTAGTCTTCATGGTACAACTATCCATTCTTTCCTAAGTACATCAAAGGAGAAGCACTTAAAACACAAGAGAGACTAGAAATACACATGCCTGAAAGGTGATGTTTCAGCATCGAAAGATTGTGAATCTAAGCGTCTGTGTCTCTGTTCCTTCCTTCAGAATGCTAGAAGATGACCTCAAGCTAAGCAGTGATGACGAGGAGAATGAACAGGTAAGATGATCTTGCGTGTTGCAGTCTTGTACATGAGGCACAGCTGAGGGTAAACTGAGTCACTGGACCAAGCTGTTCTAAGATACTGGACATTATGCTGCCACTCGTGAGATTCTGTGTAGTTGGTCCAGTCTGTTGAAATACCTTGAGCTTCGTTCCCACTAAAAGCTTTCATCCTGTGATTTCTTTTTGAATGGCACAGAGACCAGCAATAGTGTTTCTAACAAAACTGATAGAATCAGGCTTCCCTAGGAGATACAGATCTCCCCCCTCTCCATTTTTTATCATCTTTTGGCAAAGATAGCCGGCCTTGGTGAGATCAAACATGTGACCTTGCACTCATGAGCATGCAACAGGGAGGCTGTACCATTAAATATTGAGAAGCCTTATACAGATATTATTAACAGTGAGAAGGGGCGAAGACAGAGGTGAGTGGAGATGATGAATAAAAAATAATCACACACAGTCTCAGCTGTTTGTCTTAAATGATAAATGTGCTTGAAATAGTCTCCCTTGCTGTTGATTTACCAGCTTGAGACATCAGTCAGGGGGGACTATAAATAGTCTTCTGATCAGTCAGTTAAGGTGAAAAAAATGCCCACTTAACATTCATCACATTCACTTCTGCGTCTCAGGACTCGCTTTTATTCTAACGCAGGTTTCAAAACACTAAAGACAGATTTTCCTACATTTCTCTCATTTGCTCCATCACCCATATTGCATTTTGTTGAATTTGGATGAAGGTTAGAGAGACAGTCTGGAGAGCCCTGCTTTCTATGTCATCTTTACGTGTTAGGCTAAAGGCATGTGCCACTCAATTCATTTTGCAATGGTGAACTTGATTCAAAGGTGTCGTGACATGTGATGCACGTGATTGCTGTCTAGGCATGCAAATAGAAATACTGTTTATAGAGAGCAAGCAAAGGAGAGAGAAAAGCCAGAGGAACATTACTAAGTATCCCTGAACAGACCATGGATGTGGGTTCACAGAAGCCTTGTTTTTTTTTTCTGAGACAAACTAAGGCACAGGGATGCAAGAGGACATCTGGGAACCCGGTTGGCAAAGTGTCTCTCTCCTGCAGAGGAAGATTAGCTGGGCAGAAAGGGCCTTTTAGGCTTTGAGAATTTTAGAGATGCAATAATTTGTTTCTAAATGTCTATCCCAGGCCGTCAGATACCCACAGCTCAGCAGTCATCGTATAAATGTAAAACAGATTTGCTTCTAATTTTGTTTTTCTCATCTATGTGACTGAAAGAAAATGATTTCATCTCTATTTTATACCACTGAGAGGCTCAGCTAGGTACCAAATGGGTTAAGCCTTCCCAAGCAAGCAATTTGTGAGTAGTTTATATTAGAAAAAAAGATTCACAGGCTAAACAGTTTCTAGAACTATTTGCAAGAAATACTTAAAATGCAATTTTAAAACTCATTATTAATATTGTACTATCACATTCTCTAAAGCCAACCAAATCATTTGTTTTATTGTCTTCTTTCCAGTCTACATGCACTGGTAACACTGTACTTTGAGTATTATACTCAATAAAGGGTCAGACCCTTTATTCTTGTGTTTTGACCATTGTATATATTTTACTCAGAATGAATGATTTTTATACAGTAATCCCTAACTTATCAACAAGACTCCAGACTGTTTTTGCATATGATGATTTAAGTTAAATTGTCAACATTAATTATTGTAAGCTGTCCTACTTGGGTAAAAATTATACTCTTACATAATCACAGAATCGTAACTCCACACTGTTTCGATGATCAAGTTTATTTAATAATTCCATTCATGTATGTAATTTCTTCTGACATAGAGACTAGTGGACTCACTTTTTAGTATGCAACTAAAAACAATGACTGTCTCCCCTGGTCCCCAGATTCCATCAGTTTCCAGTAGTTCAACAGCAAATAGGTAGAAGACCATGAGTCCTTTCTGAACCATGAGTGGCTGTTGGCAGGTCCATTCTTTAGGTTACTATAGCTGCTGGAGGTCATGGTTTTTTGTGATGACTGTATCATGATCTGAAGATAACACATCATCCCTCCCTTTCTGCAAGCTCTGACATGGCACTCCCTCTTTCACAGTGCTGCTTGAGCCTTGGAGGGATTCCCCTACTTTTAGTAAAAGACTAATAATGTTCTTTCTCCCCTGAAAACATGAAACCCATACACATACTTTTTTTTACATACATTTGTTTTCAGTAATCTTTCCAAGTACAGAGTTCACCTCTTTCCCAGAAATCATTACAAAAAAACTCTGCAACTTTCTTCCCATGGTGTACTAAGATCAACCTAGTTGTCTCTGTAAATATTGGCCTGTGTGGTCACCTAAAAATAAAAAAAAGGATGTCCATAAGAGCCTTAGGCTGCTGTACATGTTTGCCTCACACTCCGGTACCTTTTTTTGAACATTCCTGTCTTCTTGTTGCTTTTTCTCCTAATTGCCTTTGTGCCCTTAGAAATGAAGACTGAGGGCTAGTTTAATAATGAAGACTATTGAAGCCTTGCTCAAGGGTTCAAATCCCTGCCCAGCTGCTGAGTGGTGAGGCAACATTAGCCCTGCTTTTCAACCTCCAAGTCCTTCAGTGCTCTGCTTCTGAGTGCTCCCTGTACCAGTTACTCATCTTTCTAATGTGAAGAAAACATCTGCAACTCAAGAAAGAAAGGGGTTGGGGGGGTCACGGTTTAAAGGCATACAATCTACAGAGTGGGTTGGTAGGGTCATAAAGCTGCTGGCCATATTGCACCCTCGGCCAGGAATCAGAAAAGATGAAGATTCCCAACTAGAACCTCTGGCCTACACACACACACACACACACACACACACACACACACACACACACACACACACACACAAGTGCTCTCATGCAGGAAAACACTCACATACCACTTCATACAGCCTTTATGGTGGCTGTTGTATTGCATTATATAGATGTGGCAGTTCATCTCCATTAATGTCCTATAATTACATCCATTACAAACTTGACAGACATGGACAGTATAGAATTTAATCTTAGAACATATAGAGCTTTGTGGGAGTGGGGGAGAGTGTATCCCCTGTTAACCCAGGCAGGCCTCTAACTTTTGACTGTGACTGTCCCTCAGCTTCTCAAATGTTCTATATCCCTAACATCAGTGAACAAGCTGGATCTCAGCCTGGACATCTTTATCTCTACACTGCATTCCATGCTGACCTGTGTCTGGTAGAATGGACTAGTCTTTCCTCTGCCTGGCATATCCTGCTCTTATGGTCCTCCTATTTATTGTCAACCCTTCCCTAGTGTTACAAGAGGGTACTGCCCAGTCCTATCAACAGTTTGTCCCATTTCCTCTGTTCTTTGGAACTTATTCTCAGTGCCTGCTTTCCCCATTAAGGATAATTCTTCTCTATCACAGCTGCTCTGCTGGAATCATGGCTGACCCAGATAACTGTCTCTCTTCATCCCTTGCCCTACTTGAAAAGTGGCATTGTTGACCACTCCACTCCGCTCGCTGCTTCTTTGAGGGGGTCTAATACTGCCTGCCTCTTACCCATGGCCCTTCTCTCCACCTGAGCCTTCTAGAATGATCTGCTGACTGCTCACTCTCCACCCAGTGCTGGAGTCTGACAATATTCCTTCCTGCCTTTTCCTCTCTAGTTCTACTCTTTTGGGGAATCTTTGTACTTCCTCATGACCTTCAGTTTATATACAATGGCAACGTCTATGCATCTTCAGCTCTCATCCCAGAACACACTTCTGAACCACACATGAACTTGGCTTTTCTATTTGATCATCTCACAGCCTCCCAGACTGGAGCCATGCCAAGCGGAACTTCTGGGTTCTTCCTCCTCTCTACCCAAATGATTGTCTTAGGATTGTTCCCATTTCCAGAGCTAGTGTTGCCAGATGCCAATTGTTCAAACCTAGAATCACACACTCAGCTTGATAACTCCCCATTCCCTGCACAAATATGCCTTCTCTAATTCCTATAAATGAAACTTCTAAATCCAAATTATTAATCTATCTCTCTTTGTCCTAACTAGTTTAAACCAACCTTGTATAAACTTGCTGTCCCCCAACCTCTGTAATAGTTGGTCATCAAGTGATATTGTTAAAATGTATATCAGATCAAATCTTATAAATAATGTGTCTATCTTGCTATCTGTATAGGCACCACATGCATGCAGTACCCATGGAGGCCAGGAGAGGGCATCAGCTACCCTAGAACTTGAGATAATAAGCCCTGGTGTGCCTAGTGTGTGTGCTGGGAACCAAATGTGAGTCCCACACACGAGCAGCAAGTGCACCTAACTCAGCCAGCTCTCTAGCTCCCAGATCATTCATTTATAATCTGAAGTGGATTTCCTCTTCCACCTGGAGAGAAATGAAATGTTTGTATCATGGCCTCCGCTTGCCTGCACAGCTAGCCTTGTCCACACCTTCTTCCCCTTCTCATTGAGCTTTTCCAGCCCCTCGCATCCTCTTTCAGCTCCTCCAACAAGCCATGCTCATCCTCCTCAGGGCTTCCACAGGCCTCTGCTCTGTGTTTGGCTTGGTTGATACTGAAAGTATAGCATGATTTTGCTTTCTCAGGGAGGCCCTGGCATGTCCTTTTCTCAGTAATATTACTCTTTCTTCAGAACCTAATTCTAATTTTAGTTGTAACGTATGTGTTTACTTTTGACAGTAACCATTCCTATCCACAAAACTGAAAGACCCCTGAGGTCAGAGACTGTCTGCCTCCGTAGAGGTTCTGTCTGTTGAGTGGATGCATAAATGAACAAAGTGCAGCCTTAAATTGGGATTGAAGAACCAATGGACTAATGTCCAGATGCAAAGATAACCTTTGCTCTCCTTTTATTTCTCTTATAAAACTTTAAATAAGCATGTTGAATGACAGAGGAAAAATATAAGACCTAAGATTATAATGTGGCTCTAATGAATTCACAGATAGCATGCCTACTTGAAAAAAGAGATAGTCTATACTATATCTGCATGGACATTCTAAATGCATTTCTTACACTCATTGTATATCAAGCAATATTAAGATTACTAGGTTTTCTCAGCCATCTCGAACTGAAGCCCACAAAGCCAAGAGAATGGCATCTCCTCATTGTCCCTCTCAGAGGTAACAGAATTTAAATTGTATCCTGAGCTGTGACCAGGTTATCTTGATAAGCTGGCCTTGATGTCATTGAAATGAAATCATGCTATCATGATAACTCTCAGAATTCTTACACTTGATGAGGTTTGAGCAGATAGGAGACTCAAATTTCTTGTTTGCATATATATGTAATAGATTCCAGTGGTTAATTGTCCCAGGTTTTTAAAAAAAAAAAAAAAATGTGAAGGAATTAGAAGACTTGAGAGGAAATGATTCTCAACCTTAAATGAATTTTGTGGTGCATTTGGAAGGCTAGAGGAATTATACTGCACGTTTCACCATTTGGTCAAAACGGTGATCTCTGCCTGAGTCTGGGAACGCTTAGAGAGTGTGAAAGAGCAAATCTTTGGCAGGATCATTGCAGCTGAGACATGAGGACAGGGACACATGATTGAGCCTTCTGGCAAGCAGTAGCTGAGAGCCCTTCAGGGCTAGCAGGGTTTCTGAGATGACAAATCCGTAGCTTAGGGAGAGCTAGGGAACAGTGATCCACACTGAACAGCGACGCCTGTGCCTGCAGCTCCAAGTAATCACATTATCCACAGAGATTGGGCAGTCTTTTCATTTTAATTATATAAGTGCATTTTTCTCTTTAAATGAGTGTAGTTTATCCACTTAAACTGACTGTTTTAATTTTACAGGCAGTGATCATTGGGTTTAATCTGTAGAGGGGAATTTCTCTATTGGCCTAATTGATTTCTCAGCACAATGAAGGAAAGTTACCTTTTAATCCCCAATCAATATTTGGAAAGCATACAATTAATTTAATAGATATCTATGTTATTAACATAAATCTGCAAGCTAAAGAGGCAATTATTTTCTTATTTATAATACAGAGAGTAATAATTTTGTCTGTCAGGAAGAATCTGAAGCCTCTATGCCCCTAGCATGTTCAGACGCCAGGTGAGTCCATTGAGCTTGCAGCACAGCTAAGCGTCCAGCCCCACAATGCAGCCATCATGTCTCTATAGGTCTCTTACGGAGAGTCAAAGGAATAACCCCATCAAAGTTCTTGGCCCTGTCCTGTAGAGGTCACTGATGACTCATCCAGTTCGAGGTAAACTATTAAAAGCAGATTTCTGCTCTTCACCCCTGCCTCCTTGTTTCGTTTTAACATGGCAACTGCATAACATAAAACAAAACATTGAAATCATAAACTTTAAAGGCACTGACAGCATATGTCAGTCAGTGTACACATGATGAAGTAAGGGCATGAAATGCAGCCGGGAAGTAGAGGTCTCTGCAGCCCAATTTCACTCGGTACATTTTTCTTCTCAACCTCGGCTTGGTTGATGTGGAGGTTCTTGGCCTGTGAAAATTTATTACACACAGAGTCAATCTGCATTCAGGCAGCCAAGTCTGAATAAATAGAGTCATTGTGCTTGTCTGGGATTTGTGGCCAGAGTTCATCCAGTCAGCGTGACATTCACATCCCAGGAGATTCATAAAAGCCAACACCCTGGTATGTGCTCTTGGATCCTGCCAAAACTCTGTAGAATTATATAAACAGGAGTAGAGGCAGTAATCAGGACCAGGTTTGGGGGCATAGCTCCAAAATCAAGTTTCTTTTCCATGAGAAATGAAGTGTATTAGAGATGTTTCTTGTATCCAAACAAGAGCTAGGCAATTTTTGCATAAATCATTCCAAGAATACTCTTAAATGCCTACTAAGTTCCACATATCCATGCAAGCTGCTGGCTTGTTGCTCAAGATGAATTACACATTAGTAATATTTGTTATGATAATTTAACCACAAAAACTTTAAGTAAATTTTCAATGCCAGACAATGCCTTGTTTCCGAAGGACTATACAAAAGACTGTATGTCATGTATTTTAAACCCAGTAGGAACACAGAAGGAAAGACTAGCTTATACTAGATTTGTTTCTAGTCTTATAATCACATTGGTGAGTAAACACCTGATTTGATAGCATTGTTGAGTTAGTCCCCCTTTTCTGTGAGAACACAGTAAGTACGGCCCAAGACATCTGCCTACCAGGTCTTTGTCATAGCTGTCAAGGGATGAATACATATCTGAACTGTCAGTCACAATCAAGGAAGCAAATATAAGTGCTCCGCAGGAGGGTGGGCTTGTCTATCAGCTCAGTTAGGTAATTCCATTTTATAAACAGAATTCTACTGTCGTCCAGCGTCAATGAAAAATTCTCTTTATCGAATTATGGAAACCTGTGAAAGCCACACAGAGGTGGGGGAGCCAAATGCTTCCCTTTCCATTCTAGTTGGCTGTAATTTCCAAAACTGAAATAGTTAACTTAAATCTCACTGTCCACAAATGTGCAAAGCCCCATATGCTGTTCCCTAAAATGTTTTAGAGACCTTCTTTTTGGGGCTCAGATGAGGCTGAAGAATATGTATTATTTCAACATCAGCACCATGAATGGAAATCTAAAAAATGAGAAAATTATATCCAAATTAAAAGATGATCCAATGGATGTAGGAAAACAAATGATTAATGCAGAGGCAAGAAACCATTATGCTTGCTAAAATTGTAGAATTTACACAAGGAACTACAATTTTTTCTCTTAATAAGGCAAGATTTTGTTAATAACAGATGTCAGTACCACCCATCCAGATCATCCTTTCCAGGAGCTCAGGGAAACCAGCATGGAGAGCTAATGGGCCACTCTTCCCTAACCTAGCTTCTTTCTGTGAGACTATTAGTTGGCAACCAAGTAGAATTCCCCCTCCAGAGCACATTCCTTCTTCAGCTGGGAGGAGTGACCCTTTGTTCTATGACTTTGATGATGTGGAATTTGGGGGTTTTGTTTGTTTTCTTCATTAGCTTGTTGGGGAGTGTCAGCATTTAGATTTTCTGCTGTCTTTATACGCTATCACATCTCTCCAGGTATGGGTGATGTCCTACAGCAAAGGAATTATCTGCAGTTAGCTATTCAGGTGTTTGGCCCAGATAAGCATTTGGAAAGTTTTGTTTTCATTTTTGTTGTCCTGATTTTTTTGTTTTGTTTTGTTTTCTTCATGTGTGGGGCTGGTTATCTCCTAAGTACAGCTCTTCTCAGGAGATTCTTAGCCTGGAGAACCGTGGAGACAAAGCATGTTTGTCATTGGAGGGCTCTTGGCACTTCCCAGTTCTACCCAGACCAGCTCTGCAGCCTCTGGGTTGTGATAACTGGGGAAAAAAATCATCTCTATGAGACAGATGAGACAGTTGTTAAAACTAGGTCCAAGACACTCCCTCATATGAGGTTTCCCTGACAGAGCCCCAAGTCATTAGAAATATGTTTGGGGTGGCAAAGAAAAAGACCACCAATTCCAACTGAAGTGTAAAAGGAACAAAAACAAAACTTACCTCTTGAGCGAGAGATGTGCTTGGAAGAGAGAACACACTCTGAATGAGAAAATATATTTGATCTTTATTCTTAATCAGTTAGTGGCTGTGCCTTTATCCCTTTGGCTGGGGTTAGACCTCATAATCTTGTTCAATTAGAATTAGTTGGTAAGAATGAAGGAGGAAGCAGAAGGGACCAATGTTCCAAAGGGGGAGGAAGGTTACTGCTCTAGGCTATCAAATTCTAGAATAGAATATTAGGCCTTTGTGCAAACAAATGTCTTACTGAGTGGAAATGATTAAAACAGTTGCATAAAAGTCTAACTCACTAGGTGAGAAAGATAAAAAGATTTTAATTCTTTGTCCTAAGCCCAAGTTTTATAGTATTGGATAGAAAAGACTCATATTTGATATTGCCCACAGTCATTCCCAAAACTGGAACATAGTAGGTACCGGTTAGTCAGGATTCCTCCCTGGGGAGGGCAAATCAGCATTGTCTCTGGGATTATCATCCTTCAGATTGTTATTAGAAGTCCAAGGCAATTCTAGGAAGAGTGTGTGCACTTTCATAAGTGGCTGAAGAGCTATATTCATATGGGAAGTGAAAATCCAAACACCAATAATGAATTTGGAATTGTTTCTGCTTCCCCCTGCATAATTCCTCTGGAAGGTACAACTAGAAGAATCTTCTTGACCATTAAAAGCTTATTTTTACTTTTAACATTGGGTAATTTTTAGTAGAAAAGTTTCAATATACTCTAAATCCAGACTTATATATGAGATCTTCAATCACAGATTACAGTTATTTAAAAAAAAACCTATTGGGGCTGGAGAGATGGCTCAGAGGTTAAGAGCACTGACTGTTCTTCCAGAGGTCCTGAGTTCAATTCCCAGCAAAACCACATGGTGGCTCACAACCATCTATGATGAGGTCTGGCGCCCTCTTCTGTAAAACTGTATGCATAATAAATAAATAAATCAAAAAAAAAAATTTTAAAAAAAAAAAAAAACCTATTAAGATATAGATTGCAGTCATAACAAAGCTACCAAGATTTTTTTTTCACTTTCCTGTGTGAGTCTTCATGTAAAAAGAAAGTAACATGTGTAGACCTTGTTTGCTTCACACCTATTGAATGCCCACCAAGACCAGTGGGACATTAAGGGAATTCCACCAGAGCATTATGCTAAGGTAGCAAAGGGGGCATCTGTAAAAGCTCCAAAGGCATTTGGAAGCTCACAGAATGAGAAAGGACTCACCCTAGTATCAAGTGCTAGAGCAAAGAGAACCTCGGAGAAGTCGTAGCAGAAGCAGAGCCCAGCAGGAAGGAAGTGGAGGGAGGATGGGGATCTGGTGATGATGGGACTGGGAGGTGGATAATTTCAAATGCTCTGTAACACAATAAAGGCAACTATGATTGACAATAGTTGTGCACATATTATAAAATAGCTAGTGGAGAAGATTTTGAATATCCTTGAAACAAATTATAAATGTTTGAGATCATGAAGATGCTGCTACTGTGATCTGATCATTAAACATTATTCATACATCGAAATATCACAGTGGACCTCATGAATATATATGTATGAATTAAGGTTTTAATTTAAATGACAGTTACCAATAAGCCATCGCCTTTGGACCTTGTTTAAGTTGTGGCCACATTCAGTTGCCAATATGGAACGAGTCCTGGGCACCCACAATGACCAAAGCCCAGATGAGTAGGTCACAGAGCTATGGTGGTGTGGGACCTGCAGGATTTATCCAACGTTTCCACCC
This sequence comes from Sigmodon hispidus, assembly GCA_004025045.1. Lineage (NCBI taxonomy): Eukaryota > Metazoa > Chordata > Mammalia > Rodentia > Cricetidae > Sigmodon > Sigmodon hispidus. The sequence continues at coordinate 54,447 of PVIH01004896.1, read as the reverse complement.
AGCAGAGTGCTTGGAACATCAAGCAATAATTCCTGCACACTCGAGTCCCTGTGGGGGTGGGGGACTCAGTCTGTCTGTAACCTAAGCCTAAATAACCAGCTAGTTTTTATACAAAAAAAAAACCCCACTATATCAGCTTTTTGTATTTCCCTACCAGCATCACTTTTAATACAAAATTTCAGCACAGCAAACCCAGTGATCCCCTACATAGCCCAAGGACTACATACATTAAACCTATACCAAATATAAAGTTTCAGGAGACAATATAGAACGTAGGGTTCATTACCAGTAACTGACGTTTCTTTGCCTAATAGTTGTATGTAATGATTCTAGAATATAGGCTTATCTACTCAGGTGAGATCTAGAGGCCAGAGAGCCTTCTAGGAAAGCACCAGATTCAGACCTGTGTTCTAGTGTCACCATCCACATTCCAAATTTAATCTCCCACCGTCAAGAACTACAACTGTAGACTCTCTCCTGGAAGCCAGCTTTGTAAGCACACAGGTGGGCATGCGCTTGCATGTCCACGCTACATCCCTCTGAGAAGGCATAATTGTCTTTCCAGTGCTTTGTCCAGAATCCGAAAGAGCCCTCTCTCAAGTACAAGGGCAAGTAAGTTTAGCAGAAGCAGCGTGTATCAATTAGGTTAATCCTGCTCTTCAGTGGCCTTTCGTCCGACCCACACCTTACACAGCCAGGCCTGTCCTTTATACAGACCCGTCATGATGTACTAGAGCTGTTGGTAAGATCATGGCGAGACCAGATTCTCTCAAGGCTGTAAGGGAAATGGCCTTCAGAACCCAGAAGCCATAGTGTGTCTAGTGGAATAGGTGCCTAGAAATGCTTAACAAAAGCAAATGTGCCTTCTTTGATCCCTCAGAAGACTTAGTGATACCCAGAAGTACCCTGTTCACACCCTCTAATGTAAAGAAGTGCTTTCCGATACACTAAGATCTCTGCCTGTGTCATCTTAAAGGGGGTGTGGGAAGGCAAAATTAAAATGCCACCTGGGCCAGTGGTGAGCTCCCCAGAGATGAGAAGCAGTACTCCCATCACAGACCCAGCGTTCCAGGAGGAGAGCACCAAGGGAACTTGAGAGTTGAAGAAGCAATTATTTAAAAAAAAAAAATTAACTAGACCTCAGAGCCTAGATGGAATCTAAATCAGGGGAGAAGTCCTGGGAAAAGAACCAGGAAGCCTTGCAGATGTGAGCTTGCCTCTGACTCCAAGAGCCTCGGTGGTCTGTCCTCTGCTGCCCCCACTCAGTCGTTGGCTCTCTTTACTGTTGAGTCTGCCACCTCTGACATTCTGCCTTGTCCTTCTGAGACTACTCAATGTGGGTTTTATAAAGAGCAAGCAGTATTCACACAGAGCAGTCTTCATTAGAACAAGCAGACAACCCAGGGTACCCAGCCAAGGAGGCTTTTCCTCCTCCCTCCGACTGCCAGCCGTCTGGTTAGCTTCCCCTGTCGCTCGCTCTCAAAATGTTCTTACACAGAGGTTAAGTTATTGTCCTCTCTGGCTCTGCCTCACTCCAGCACTCAACAGAGGGCTTCTTAGACAGCATTTCTAGGAACCTAGACCTGAACAGTACTGATGCTTACCAAGGAAAATACCAAGAGAGGTAACAATAGCAAAGTGTTGATCCAGAACTTTAAGCCATATGTGCCAGTTTTATGACCCCTGTGGGTATTTTGCAGAAATGGGTGGGTATGTGTGCATGTATATTTACATGTCTGTGCATATGTATATGTGTGAGGAGGCTGGAGATCCACCTCAGGTTTGTTCACCTTTATTTTTATGTATTTAGGTTGTTTTTTTTGTTGTTGTTGTTGTTGTTTTTTTTTTTTTTTTTAAAGAGTTTCTCACTTTACCTGAAATTTCAGATTAGGACAGGCTGGTTGAATAGTAAGCCCCAGGGATGTCCCCCACTCTCCGCAGGCTGAGGTTATCAGTGCATGGCACCACATCTTCCCCTCCTCCTCTTCCTTCTCCACTTCCCCCTCCTCCCGAGGCCCTGGTCCTCATGCTCACACTGACTGAGCCGCACCCCATGGTCAGGTCTCATTTGGTTCCTTTAACAATTTCCATCTAATATGTCCTTCTGTCACCCAGTCTGTCCAGAAACACCCTACATGTGATGAGCTAACAGTATAAGACTTCCTTTTCCTCCTGCACCGCAGATCCCACATCTCCGCCACCGCTCTCCTGCCTCCCCAGGTGCTCAGGCATGAAGTCCGCTGCCAGTGCCATCCCTGACCTGGCCTTCCGTGCCCTACCAGAGACAGTTCTCTCTGTTAGAACTGTGAGGTGTTACAGTGTTCTCTCCATCTTCAATGTTGCCAGCTATTTCTCTTGCCTGATCATTGTTAGCTTCATATTGCTTCATAATAATTTCACATTTAGTCCTTACTTAGCCAAACTAAATTACCACACAAAACAGAATCCAGTGTGACATTCGAAAATATGTCATCAGTCCCTCTGTTATTTTTTTTATTATAGATTCACAGGAAGTTATACCGAATGTACAAGCATGCTTTATCCAGCTTCTGTACCTGTAAACCCTTTAGTGATCTCCTATTGTCCTGTACGTCCACAAGCCTACACTTGACCTGTAGCCCTTGAAATTGGCATCATCTTGCTCTGCCAAGTCCCGCTAAGATCTTGTACAATTTCTCACCTTAGCCAGTATCTAAGCCTGATGTAGCTTTTACTCTCAGGCTGTTTCTAATGCATCTCGCCCTCCCTCCGGATCCCCCTTCATTTCTCTAGCCCAATTTCATCTAGCTCTCCCTTCCCCTCCCCCATGCCTCTGGACTAGTGGCTCTCCCATCCCCTCCCCCATGCCTCTGGACTAGTGGCTCTCCCTTCCCCTCCCCCATGCCTCTGGACTAGTGGTTCTTCCTTCCCCTCCCCTACATCTCTGGACTCATACTCTTCCTTTTTACCCAGGCCTTGTTATTCCTCTTTCTGAGCTTTCTGTAACCGTTTGTCATAGCACTGCTCCATTTCTAGCGTGCTGTCCTCCTCAGCCACAGCCATTGTGATCCAAACCATTGTGTACCTGTGGAACTTTCATGTCTGCCACACCTCCGGACTCAAAGATATACCATGAAGACCTGAGTTTATTCTTCCTGTCACCTAGTGCCTACACATAGTAGGTAGCTCAAATTAAATGTATGTATTTATCCAGGCATAAATTCTATTGACTTCAAGGAAATGGTTAGCTCTGGGCTGTTTCTGATCCAACCTCTTCCTTCCTTTGGTTTTACTCCCAGCCCAATGTTGTATGGACCTGCCCTATGCTAGACCCAATTACAGAGGGGCATTTAATTTCCTCTTTGATTTCCTTTCAATAACACATTGGGACTTGTAATTCCTTTAGCATACATTGGAACCAGCATATCTGCTTATTCTGTTTCCAAGCAGCAACCCTGTTAAAATAAAGACAGAGAAAAGATGTCATCTCTTGAGAGGAGCCTGGAAAATGACTATTTCTGGCAGAAAACTTGTTTTGTCTTATAGACCTGAGGAGTCATTCATGAATGAATAATGCACTCAGAAAGATCACTGAAGCATTCTCTTAACCCTCTCAAGCGACTCTGCTGAAAGTGAATCAAAGGAAAGCTACATGGAAAAGCTGATGAGAGATTAAGGAAGGAAAATGTGATCCCTGTGATACAACTCTTGAAGGAATGGAATTGGGCAATCCATCTAGTTTACGACTAGTTTTTCAGGTTTCAATCATGAGTCACCCAAGTAATTTCTTTCTTGACTGTTTAATCCCAATGTTTATTTCCTTTACTATTTTCCAGCTATAAATTAAGAGTGTGCAAAAGCCAAATGATTTTATTTTGTTTAGGAGAGTGGGCACAAGAATCTCTTAACAATTTCTCCTTGCCTGGGTATATGACTTTTACTTTAGTACCATAGCTTTTTTTTCTAAACGTGATTTTTAAATATTTAATCTAGTCTCACTGCCTTTCTTAATGGGTGATGAGTGTGCTCTGTATTAATAGAGAATAATTACAATGAAAAGTGCAGTCAAAAATCAAGCATTTAAAAAAAATAAGTAAGTAGGACTTTGAGCAATTGTGCTGAGTCCCACGGTGGTGACTGTGGATCACATCAAACACAGTGACAGACTGAAAGAGTGAAGAATGTGAGTTTGCTAAAGGAAAGCCACCTTTGTCCCAGGCTTCCCATCCAACCTACATAACTCCGCAAGGTCATCAGCAGGTGCCACTATGTGGGTCACGCTGATCACAGGCACCTCAGTGGGTGCACAGCCTTTTCTCGCTTTTTGGTTTGTCTCCCTTTGATTTGATTCTCTAAGCCATCAACGCTCGCTGTACCCCCTGTCCTGGAAGCCAGAAGGAAGGATCTCTGGAAGCAAGGGAGAAAACTTGAACTTCAACTTGAAGTTCAGGCTGGATCTTTAGTCCCATCCCTCGGGGTTCTTGTAAGGGGATACACACATGTGTGCAGATGTTCCTAGTGTAAAGGCCAGAGGTCAGAGTCAGGTGTCTTCTCAGTCACTCTCTATTCTCTGTTGTTGTTCCTCAGTGTTGGAACTTACTGGGTAACCAGAAATTTACAAAATACAGTAGCCTCATTGATTGCAATTTGCTCCTAATTTTGCTTGATAGGTAGCCGTTGGCAATCTCAAGTTCCTCTATTCCAGTCTCAGGTTCTCCTATCCACTCACATCACACATTTACCTCACACTAATGTAAGCATATGCTAATTACAAAGTGGCTAAGAAAGGGCTTAAAGAGTCTGCAGAATTAAGAAAAGCTGTGCTGAAGTCTGAATCAAGGGAGAGTCTGTAGGGAGCCCAGGATAAGCCTTATTAACCACAGCCAGCCACAGAGGTGTCAAATGCAGGTCTTGATAACAGCCATTCCACTTGAGGGACAGTTTGAAGTGGGCTCAGTGTCACTGCATTTGAGATAAGACTGATTACAGGTCACCAGGCTAGTCAGCATGCTTGCTGTATTCAGTCTTGGAGTACTTGTTTCTTCTTTCCTTGTTTTTTGTTTGTTTGTTTGTTTGTTTGTTGAGGCAGGGTTTCTCACTGAACCTAGGAACCTGGAGCTCATTGGCTGGGCTAGACTACCTGAGGAGTAAACTCTAAGAATACGCTCACTTCTGCCTTTGCAGAGCTGGGATTAAGTTGCACGTGTGTTCCTGTGTTCACACGGGTACTAGTGATCCAAATGTTAATGCTTAAGCTTGCACAAGTACCAAATAAGCCATCTCCCTGGATCACTAAAATCTCCTAAACAGACAACATCATCATTGTGCCTAAAAATATCAGTGGTCTCTTAATATTATGTTATTGCCCAGACTGCAATCCAGTTTTGAAATATGGAGACTTTTAGTAAATCTAAAAAGAAAACAATTTACCAAAAAAAAAAAAAAAAGTCAAAAATGATATCGTCAGTGTTTAGCAAGATCACTCCGTGGTAAATAGTACGTGAAGTATAAGCTTGAGGACCTGAATTCAGATCTCTAAAAACTAAGTAAATAAATACAAAGAGCCAAGCATGGCCGCGTAAGCTTACAACATTAGCATTGGAGCGGGAGCAGAAACAGGATATTGGAAGGTTGATAACCAGCCAGCCTACCAGAAATGGAGAGCTGAGAGGTGGGGACTCAAGACACTAAAAAAGAGAACATTAAAGGAAGGCACTAGTGCCCTCCTCTAGACTCTAGATGCATCCAATGTGTATCCACCTATGCTCACATATGCACATCAGCAGACACACAACACAGACACACCAACACAAATTACACCTTCATTGGTAAAGAAGTTTTTTGGTTGGTTGGTTAGTTTTTATTGTTTTGGTTTTGGAGAAAATGAGGATATAGCAATGGAAAAATAATTCCACGTGGTAGGAAAAAGTTTAGCTCAGGCCTTTGCTGTGTTTTCTAAGACCTGCCCCCACATGGCCAGGAAAGAACACTTAGCACAGCCCTGTCTTTCGCCCCCTATTGGCCAGTGTGCCATACTGTAGCACCCTTCAACCAAACACCTTCCTTTAATGACATGGCAGCGATCACTATTATGTTGCTAACAGTTTAAGTTTTGGTTACTTGACAAAAAAAATGTGTGTGACACAGATTTTTTTTAAACTATTGATTGAGCGCATAATTTAAAAGTCAGAATATTAAATAAACATCTCTGTCCTCTCTTCCAGCAGGCAACCCAGAGAACAGCTCTCCGCGCTCTGTCTGACAGGTACATTTTGTCATTTTTATGAACTATAAATTGCTTTATGAAACATTGAGCCCTATTTATTGTGGCATATAATTCATAATCGGATTTTGTCCCTAAAGAATCTGTGAACTGGGATGTTAAACATTCTGCGTGCTTGGATTTGTCATGCGTGCATGGAGTTTATTACTGCAAAAGTCGCCTTGTTGTATTTCACATCAAGTATGAAGAATCCCTCCTTGTGGAGTGAAACAAGAGACAAGAAACTTGGGGGGAAGACCTGAGTGGTGCAGTAAATTGTGAACTTTGGAATTGGTGGAGAGCCAAGCTCATTTTTCAGCAATAAGTACTTCATTTATTTTGAGGTGTTTTCTTCACTCTTTCCATATCTTTTCACCCAGAGGACTCTGTCTTTTGATAAGATTTTCTCCTGAGCTCAATGCCTAGGAGCCTGTAGGTTCCGCTTGACTTCTCAAGTCTTGCTTGGTTCCTCCTGCCTTGTGTTACCAAATTGGAATCTGCACCCTGCTTTTTCTGAAAGGTTGTAGAGTGTCAAATGGAGAACTATAGAATCGCTTTCTAGAACATACTGAGCCGTGTATGTGTGTGTGTGTGTGTGTGTGAGAGAGAGAGAGAGAGAGAGAGAGAGAAAGAGAGAGAGAGCTTGTGTGCGTGCGTGCGTGCGTGCGTGCGTGCGTGCGTGCGTGCGTGCGTGCGTGCGTGCGTGCGTGCGTGTGTGCGTGTGTGTGTGTGTGTGTGTGTGTGTGGTCAGGAGGTGAAGATAAAGTCCCTCCATCTCTCCACATCACTGAGAAACTGACAGTGACAGACGCAGTGGGTGGCACCTCAGTTGACTGGCACACACCCCAGTTTTGTCCATTTAGCCTTCGTCGCCCCCTTACTTCTGACCTCTTTCTTTCAGAATGAGCAATTTCTGACTAAACCAGATCAGTCCAGTACTCCTCCCAGGCACAGCTCCTCCTTTAGGTGAATTATCTGGAGCACACAGGTGAAAAGCATTTCCTTTGAGGTGACCTGAACCTAAGTATGTTTATTTCAGCTGAAGAACCTTTCCTCACTGGCAGCTACCCATGTGTGCCTGCTCTGAGTGCAGCTGCCCATGATCCAGAAAAGCTTCTTGGAGGTTCAGAAGCTTAGAAATACTCTGCTTCTGGGGCTTTTGATCAGAGAGACCCATGATCCAAACTCAATATGTTACGTAATCAGGCTTTCCTGCACATTTTTTTCTTTCTTTTTTTTTAGTCTTTTCTTTGGAAATAAGTGTCTTTCAAGTGCTTTGAAAAGCAGTGGAAACCTAAATTCATAAAACAAACCTTACTAATACATACAATATTTTCTTGGGGGGGAACAGTGAAAAGCTTGTGATATTATATTCCGTCAATGCTTCTACAACCATGTTGATATACTACAAGGGATTGATTTACATACACTCTTTAGGTGGATAAAGTGCCTAATATCAAAATAGATATCTGATAAAAACTATGTACATATACAGTGGGCAATATCATGACAACCTTTGTCAGAATGAGCCACATCGTCTTTTAAGAAAATGGATATTCCCTTTAAAATCATATAGGTTACATCAGAAACTAGGGTTGACACCTCCAAAGGTTGTTTCTCAAATGACTTAGCCCCAGGAAGACAGTGTGGGTAGACCTTAATGAGGATCCCTTTGACTTCTTTTTTATTTTTTTCAATTAAAACTCTTGTCAAGCTGGTGCCCTGCCCAGAAGCAAGGTTCCCATTGTCACCAATCCCTCTATTCCCCAGAATAGTAAGAACATTCCCTTATTCAGTCCAAAAGTGTCCTACTCACAATTAGAGGAACTAGGCCCACTTCCAGGGGATGGCTTGGGTTGATGCACTGCTCTGTGGATGCAATTGTAAGAAGCCACCATCTCCACACTTCTCGACTTCTGCATTCCAGGCTGCACCACTTGAGAGTCCTGTCACAAGCCTGTAAGTGTGTCCAGCCTTTGACATTGTGACACTCATATTGTATTTCAGGCTAGCCAAGACTACATAATGAGACACTATTTTGATTTTTTTTTAAGAAAAACATAAATTATAAAAACTTTTTTTTCCAAAATTTGGATCTTAAAAATACCTACTGAATTCTTTGAATTCATTTTTTTCTAGGTTTTGTGTTTTTAATTAGAGAATAGTAATTGGTCAAATGGCAGGTGCCGTTTTCTATCATACTTCTTAATATTTTGAATAAACCAAACCAATGTTTTTAGAAAAATATATCATTATGCCTGGAGCCCACATCATTGTATGACTTGCTTAATATTCTGTCTGTCACAATAACCACAGATTTTGAATGGAACTGTTCACCCCAGACCATGGCCTCAAGGTACTCGAGGTAACTACTTAGAGCATGGAATAATCTAGTAAGTACTTGCTGCTGTGACAAAATATCTGGTAAAGGCAATTTAAGGATGGAACGAAGGGTTTATTTGGGCTCATAGTGTCTCAGCATCATGGGAAGAAAGCCGTCTCGGAAGGATCTTGGAACAATCAGTCACATAGTATCCCCAGTCAGTAATCAGGAAATGATGACATCTTTTCCTTTCTCCTTTCTATTTTCTCTGGCTGAGCAGCCTGTGGAATTGTGCTGTCCACAGTTGAGGTGTGTGTTCACACTTCTGCTAACCTGAGTTCAGCAATCCTTCATGTCTGGTAGCTTGGCTCCTTAGTAATTCAAGTTGACAGTGTAAACCATTACAGTCTGTCATATACCAAATTATAGGAGCTCCTCTGGCTTCCTACACTATGTTTGGTTTTAGCCTATTATTACTTCTTTCTATAAAATTCTATAACAGTTACATAACACTTCTGTAACTCTTCAAAAGATAAAGCCCTTTCAGCCCTCGCCTGTTTTCTAAGTTCTCTGGTTTTAGAGTTGGTCTGAGAGGTGCAGTTGGCTCCTTGCCCTTTTTTAAAGACTCCACACCCAACGCATTGCCCACCTATTTGCCCTCAATGGTGAATAGCCCATGAGTACACTGCTGTTTAGCAAAGGTGGAATCACTGTACTGATGAAGAAGCAGGTTTTACTGACCAGGTTGGTGAGAAGATATGTAAGGTCAGCTGGAAGGAAGCCAGCCTTCTTTCAGGGCTTTGACACCTGATCCAACAAAACCAGCCATTGGGGAAGGAATGGGGCAAGTTTCCTGTTCCCTTCCGAGGCTGGGCAGGTTCTCATGCCTCTTGGGTGTCAGTGGTACTTTCTGAAGATCTTTTTCCATCCTTTCGTGTCTCAGCAGTTATCTGGTCTGTTTTGTGAAGAGAGATCTTATCCACTAAAGAGTCATAAATCCAGTATTTAATAGTATAGATTAAACTTGGATAAAGTGAAGTTTATCTTTTCTAAGTGAACATTTTAAATCATACATATTCTTAGGCACGATATGCTAATACTTGAGTACTTTGTGTGATGTTTTAGTTAAATTAAGAACCATCTTGGGGGCTAGATAGATTTCTAAGTAATTAAAAGCACTTGTTGTCCTTATGGAGGACATGACTTTGATTCCCAGAACCTCTATGGTGGCTTACAGCCGTCTGTAATCCCAGTTCCAGGGAATCCAAGAGGCTTGCATATAGTACACATATATGCATGCAGTCAAGACATTCATACGCATAAAAGTACAATAAATAATTTTTTAAGTTTAAAGCATCTATCACTCCAAGCATCATTTCTTCATTGGAAATATCCAAAGCCTTTATTGTAACTTCAAAAAAAATTTTTTAACAATTCTTTGTGTGTACGTGTGTATGCACACATGCTTGTGTGCCAAGATCAGAGGACAATGTGTAAGAATCCTTCCCCTTCTTCCATCTAGGTCCTAGAGATCAAACTCATGCCGTCAGACATAGTGACAAGTGCCTTTGCCCTCTGAGCCAGCTTACTAGCCCTCTGTTTGCAGATGCCCTCAGTCCATTAGCATTATCTGTAGTCGATAGAAAATTTTAAAAATTGGAAAATTAAAGATATAACACATCCATTGCCTAACATAAAAAAAACCCTTCAGATATTGTTTATGGCTCAGTCCAAATAGTCACAGAAGCATACATCAGGCAGTGTGAGAACTTGGACTCTAGCCCGGCTCACGGACACCTCGCCGGAGAGGATGGGGTGTGTTCTAGGAAGATGGGTTGTGTGGGGTTTGCTCTTCGACTGGAGGCTTTTGTTGTATTTTTTTGAGAAGTATGAGGCCCACTGGTGTCCCCAAATGATGAAAACAACAGACAGCCAGGTCAAGAGGAGAGAGCAGAAATCTTGAAATGAAATAAGCCAATTATTAGATAGTACTTTGCACAGGTCCTCTATCCTTATAATCTCGGGTGCTTTTCTTTCCTGTGGGTTGTTGCACATGTTGGATATGGATGGGAACAGGTGAAGGAAAGAGGGGTAGGTGGATACTCAGTTCCTCTATCGATGCATAAACACTGCACTGCAAAAGCTACCATGTGACCAGTAACATGGAGAATATACAAAGGGTTGTTAGGAAGAAAAGATGTGTGTGCAACATATGAAGTGCCTTGAATATGATTAACTTCTCTCTGTAAGTAGTAAATAGCAGACAACTCTGATCAGAAGAGGGATTTGTGTGATTTATCAGTCCCAGCAACTGTTCATTTACAGAGATGCTGGAGGTCAGTCTGGAAGTCTACGGCCAGAGGAGCATGAGGAAATTGCTGGGACTAAGAAGTTAATCATACCCTGAGACTGCTTCCATCTGTCTTGGGGCGACAGAGTCTCTGCATGGAGAGCAGGCATGCTTTATAGCAGCAGATCAGGAATTAATATTTTCTGTGGAACCCCAGGCATCATTTGCAGCAACTTGGGTTTTATAAAAATGGAGCATAATTTTGTATGAATAAATCATACTCTGTTAGAAATGTGAGGGGCTGAGAAAAAAAATTTGCTTGACTCAAAAAAAAAAAAAAAAAAAAAGAATAGAAGAGGAACGATCAAGACAGCCAGTACCAATGCAGCCGTTGAAGCGATGGCCCTTGGAGGGCAGCGATGGCCATGTGCTTAAACTGTGCATATAATCATTTTCTAAAATGCCAGTGTGCGACTCCAGCCATGGCTACATTTTTATAGCTTTGGAGACACATCGCTGGACTATAACCTGTCAGCCCATCTGGCAGATTCTTAGGTCCAAGATCCATTTATATTGAAATGCAAACAACTGCCATGGATTTATTCATTTATTCCATGGATCCTCACTGAGCACATGCAGCATGCTCGGTGGGGGGCACTGGTTGAAAAGTGCTTCTGCCCAGGCCTTTGGGGGGAGGTGCAAAGAGAGAGGCCTGGTCTTGCTCATGTGCTTGCTGTTTTCTGGTTTTTTTAATTTCATGCATGGAGTCCTATTTCCCATGGGGAGGAACAGAAGTAAATGACAAATAGCCTGCAATTAAGGGACCTTCACCTCCTCCTAGAGAGTGCAGTGTGAAATGAGCTGTGTCCAGAAACATGTCCCCATTTGGAGAGACTACAGGGACAGGCACTGACTGGCCGCCGGGCACTTCCGCTCCAGCTTCCTCTTGCTGCCCACCCAGTAAGGGGCCAGCTCAGCTTGGCTCCCAGAACTCGGTGGGTGTGTTGGAGAGGGTCACCAGCTCACTAGTACACCCTAGGTTCTGTTCTCCCCAGTCTCTGGCAGCTGGAAGAAAGCACAGCTGCAGTACCCTGCTACTAATTGATCTTCCCTTCTTTTAAAAACATTTTCCATCTATTTACTGTGGGTGACACTCATGCTACTACCCTGTGCCTATGGAGGCTCGAGGGCAGTTGAGGAAGCTGGTTCTCTCCTTCCACCTTGTAAATCTTGAAGGTTTAATGACAAGCACCTTTACCTGCTGTGCTGTCTTGCTGTTCCAATTAATCTCTAAGCATCAAAGAGATGGGCACACTTTGAAGAATGTTTGAAACCTGCAGCTTTGACGGTGTTGAAGTGGGAGCCGTGCCTATGGGTTCCATGTTCTCCAGTCTCTCTTTTGTGAGGGATTCCTTATCATGAAGACTCTGGGATACCATGTGCATAACTTATTACTGTTTAGAAGCTCTGTCCCATTTACTGTATCATTTTATAATCTTCAGAACAGTCCTGAGAGGCATATGGAACCTTAAAAACAATTTTTAAAAAGGTGAACAAAAGCTGAGCCATGGGTGTGACTCACCCTTGGGCCACATGGAAGCTAGTGGCCTAGCTTTGATTCGAGCTCAGGTCCAGCTTGTACAGTTCTGACATCCTCTACTGTAGGCTTAATCATCTTTTACATTCATATGTTATTTCCACCGTAGTCATCTTTTTATCCCTAGAATATTACCTGGCAACCAGAGAAGAAATTATTGGGTGCCTGAATGAATGAATGAATGAATGAACCAAGCCAGTGATTTGTGGTTACAGAGGCAACTCTAAGCTTAAAGTAGAAAATAATTTTCTAAACTTGGTCTTCATCCCAGCAAAAGAGTGCCTTGGAAAGGAGAGGTTGACACACAGAGGCTCATAATTCAGGGGTTCAAGCGGGAGGAACAGCTGTCACATGCATAGAACAAGAGAGATAAATACTGATAAATACTTTTATATATATATATATATATATATAAAGCCTTGCTTTTTCTTTTTTTTCTTTTAAACTTTATTTATTTATTTATTTGCCTTGGTGTCTACCTGGAACTGGAACTACAGACAGTTGTTAGCTGCCATGTGGGTGCTGGGAATCGAACCCGGGTCCTCTGGAAGAGCAGACGGTGCTCTTAACCACTGAGCCATCTCTCCAGCCCCACTGAACAACTTTTTAAAAAAAATCAATCCAAGGGTAGGCAAGACAGTCTCAGATGTCAACTACCCGGTGTATTTAAGCTAGAGTGGAGTAAATTAGAACCCAGTGATTAGGGACAAACTCTGCAACCTTGTCAGTAGGTTTGTGGCACCAAATGGAGGTCAGGCCAGGTGACTTATGTTACACACACACACACACCCCGCGCACCCCAACACACATACCTTTCATTGCAATGCTTTGCATCATGATAAGACTTAAAATGCTCCCTTCTTATCTTTACCAATTCAATTTAATAAGAATTTGCAGTTCTGAACCTGTACCCTGGGTAAGGCACCGTTTTTTTGTCTGTAGAAGAATGGTGTCTACAGAAGACACCAAAATCCACTGTCCGTGGCTTCCACTCCCTAGATATTTAGAATGTGGCAAAGAAAGTACAGTTGTGTGTATACAGTATGCACAGTGAGTCAGCATGCTATGGGCCTCATTGATACTATCCATTTACTCCTCACCACAGAAATCTCAGCAAGGAAGAAAGGATTCAACACTAGGGCTATAAAGAGAGGCTGTTGTCAATGGAATTCTATTTCCCTCCACATTCTAAACTGCTTTCCCTAAAATCCTACTTCATCTGGGTTTCTATTAATAGATTCAGGCAAACTTTCTTCCACATCTTAGAGCACCACAACAATCTGTCTGACCCCAGGGTCGATGTCTTTAGCCACTTCAGTAAGCAAAGCCCCGGCCCTCATCAAGCCATGAGGAAATCAATGACCTTGGCAGTGGAGTACTTTCAGAGCACAGAAAAAAAGGGACCTGATAGGCATTTTAAGTGTGACGTGAAGGAAATTGCAGTAGCAACTATGAGCAGGAATGGAGTGTAACAGAGAATGAAAAAGGATCAGCATGGACTGTGTTGGGCTGCAGGGTGGCCAGAGAGTACTGGTTTAGCCCTGGGGTGGGGCGAGCTGGAGCCAGCTCCACATAGCATGAAGAACAGGGATAGCACTTTTTTCAAGTGCCTTGTCTTCCAAAGAAACCTTAACCAGCTATCTGATGAGGCCCTCAGAGAACCACTGACACTGTATCTTATGTGCATTCCCAGCAGCTGCTCAGAATGGGAGCCACATCTTAGAGAACTGGTAGTACTTATACAAACCATCATGTAAGCCTGACTCAACTGCATGCCTTTTAAATCACTTGTATCTGTTTGTATTGTGTGTGAGTACAGACAAGCAAAAGTGTGTGAATAGAGGTCCCAGTGAGTGGAATGCAAGGTTGAACTCAAGTCTAAGGTTTGCCCTGGAAGTCTTTACTTGCTGAGGTCTCTCCACAACTCCTGCATGCCTCCCAAAACAGAACAATCTAAGAATGTGCATCCTGCTCCTCAGATCTGTTCTTATGAAGAGAAGAAAAAGTCTCCTGGTCCAGCCATCCCTTATCTCTCTCATCTTTAGTAAACACTATGGAGCAAAGCAAGCGGGATAATGAGAATCTGGTGAAGCCTTCCTTCAACAGCTGGGTCTAAACTTTCCCAGCTGCAATAAGCAGGGCAATGACCATGGCCTCCCTTTGTGGACAAGCCACATGAACTAACAAAGAGAATGGTTGCTTTATCCCTCTTCCTGCAAGGAGATAACTCCACCACCACAGCGTTCGGGAGCACCTATCACCCAGGTAGCAGAGGACACTCTTTTGAGTTCTCCTAGAGGCTTGTTACCCAGAGAGAAGAGTAGAACACAGATCTGATAGGAAACAATAACCAGCCATAACAGATTGTCTGTACATGCAAGGGAAGCTGGTATCCACAAGTCACCAACAGCCCTGCCTAGCTCCCACCAACTCCCTTCTAACATGCTCCAACCTAGCCTGTTGTCCCCAAAACACCAAAGCCATGCTCCTAGATGCAGTCTACGCATGCTCCCATGGAGTGGCCATGACCTGTGCCTCTACTACCATCATCATCTCACTTCGTTCATGCAGAGGACTCATCTGGGTCATTTACTGACACTCTTCCCAATGATCGCTAAAGAACTGGCCTGGTTTTCCTATTGCAAAGCAAATAATCCTTATTATTTCCAAATCAACCCACTGTTCTCAGGTAGAGCACAGTGTGGGGCCGTAAACAGAACTGTTACGTGCCAAGTCTCTCTGGTCCTTAACAGAGCCCTGTACTATACATCGGCACTCATAAGCAGAGGCCCTTTGCACCCCTCACCCCCTGCTTCTACAGGGAAGCCATATAATTGTCCCTTGCAGCCCTTGGGTGGCCGTTAGCCCTGTCAGCTGAACAAGGAGGACAAGACACACACAGGCTAGAGGGGTCTAAAGCTCAGCTTTAACACCCGCTCCCTCCCCCAGTACTAATTTCAACAATAAAACTAAATGGCTCCAGAGAAACCATTGAGTCCTATCAGGTAAATAATACACAGTTTAAAGGTCCCAGACATGTATTTCATGCAACAGAAGAGAGTCAAAGAAGTTACAATCTTTTGAGTAAATAAATAACGAGTGTATAAAGCCACTAATTGCCCTTTAAAATGGTTTAGTGGGTCTGAGAGTGCTTGAGGATTAATATGGACTTGCCTCCTGATGTCTGGCCAGGGAGGAGTTAGCAGGAGGGTCCTCTGGGTGAATGTTTTAGCCCTTTTGTTAATGCCCACAGGGTGACATAAGTTAAAGTGTACTTAGAAGAATTTTGGCTTCTTTGAAAAAGAATAGTAAGAGTGGGGGCTGAAGAGATGGCTCAGCGGTTAAGAGCACCGTCTGCTCTTCCAAAGGACCCAGGTTCGATTCCCAGCACCCACATGGCAGCTAACAACTGTCTGTAGTTCCAGTTCCAGGCAAACACCAAGGCAAATAAATAAATAAATAAATTTTTTTTTAAAAAAAAAAAAAAAAAAGAATAGTAAGAGTGATTGATGTGTGTGACTACACGCATGTACTTCATACCACTGAAGTATATGAGGAAAATGGTTAAAATGTGTGATATGTATTTTGCACAGTTTTTTATATATATGCATGTATGTGTATGTATATATATATATATATGAATTTAAAAAATCTCTGCAAACTGAGATCTCTAATCCCAAAATCTCAGATCCAAAATGCTCCAAAATCTAAAATTTTTGGAGCAGCAACTTAACACCACAAAGTGGAAGATTCCCTTGTTTCACATGTAGCATTACCTAAAACACCATCTCAAGTTACTTTCAGAATCTCTGTGTAAGGTATGTATGAAGCAACTGACTTTCCATGTAGATTTGGGTCCCAGTGCCAAGACATCTTCCCATCCCCCTTCCCACCCCGCCCCTTTCCTTTTGTCTCTGTCTCTCTCTCCCTCACGTACACTGCAAAATTTGAAAAAGACCTGAAGTCAGAAAACAATTCTAATGGCAAGAATTTGGGGAGCTTCAAGGTTTCTTGTCATACATAGAGCAGGAGATCAGTGTCCTCGCATGGCTTTGGGGTACTGGGGTTCTTCACTTCCTTCCTAGATAAGGTTGGAGGTGACCCTGGATTCTGGAGTGTGGCTGAAGCAGAGGCTAGTTCCCCTCTCCTGTCCTAGCCACTGTGACTGGGGAGCACAGCTAATTGTCACCCCTTGTGATTTATCTACATCACTGTGTTCTATAAACACTGGAAAGGGCCAGAGGGAGCTGGGTCCTCCACCTCAGTACAGGGCAATGGAACCACACTACATATGACTCATTCACACCCAGTATCATCCTACACTGGGTCCCCTCCCTACTGAATGTATCCTCTCAGGTTTTTTTTTAAAGATTTATTTATTACGTATACAGTATACAGAAGAGGGTACCAGATGTCAGTATAGATGGCTGTGAGCCACCACGTGGTTGCTGGGAATTGAACTCAGGACCTGGAAAAACAGTCAGTGCTCTTAACCTCTGAGCCAGCTGTCCAGCCCTCCTCTCAGATTTTTGATAAAGTTACCATAGGCAAGATATTTAAATCACAGGCCTATATATTATTATTATTTTGCTTAGTGTTTATCACTAGGTCAGCGAGTCATGTGACTTTGAGCACCCATGTAGCTGTCCCTTTTAAGCCAAGAGTAGTGGATATTCTATGTGTCTAATGTTTCTGGATCTTTTAATTTTTATTTAAATTTACATAAAATAATTGTCTTAGAGTTTTTATTGCTGTGAAGAGGTGCCATGACCACAACAATTTTTATAAAGTCAATATGAGGTTGACTCACTTACAGTTTCAAGGTTCAGTCCATTATGATCATGACAGGGAGCATGGCGGCCTGCAGGCAGATGTGGTGCTGAGGCTGAGAGGGCTACATCTTGACTCCGGCAACAGGAAGTCAGCTGACTGTCACACTGAGGGAAGCTTGAGCAAAAGAGACCTCAGAGCCCACCCCCACTCTCAGTAACACACTCCCTCCAACAAGGCCACACCTCCTATATTGTATCACTCCCTTTGGGGACCATTTTCTTCAATCCACCATAATGATACATGTGGCATTTCAATACAAGAACTAAGCAAAAAGCTATATATAATTAACATATTTTCTTTGTCATGGCTATATACTAAAAATAGAGACTTTACAACTATATATTTCTGAGAGAGACACTCCCCTATACCTTGTTAGCAAACTGCTTTGGCTATAGTCTTACTCCCCTGCAGGAAATGTGTTGCCAGTTAGTAATCACTGGCCGGTTATTTTAGAATGGTTAAGCTGATGTCCAAGGAAGATATGTCATAGTTTTCACCTGCTTTGAACTTCAGCACATGTAGCTATAATTCTAAGTAACTCTAATCCGGTAATGAGCAGAATCCAGTAGGGATCCCAGGGTAAGAAATTATATTGGGAAGGAGGGTGTGCCTGTGTGGAGGCCAGGGGATAACCTCAGGAACTGTCTACCTCACATCTTAAGGCAAAAGTCTCTCACTGGCTGACTGGCCAGTGACCCCAGATGATTCTGTCTCCGCAAAACTGAGGTAACAGCTATACCTGATTTTTATATCTGTGCTGGGGATTGAACTGAGTTCAGTTGCAAAGCAAGCATTTTTACCATCTGAACTATCTCACCAGTAATATTTTTGACCAGAAAAGGGTTTAAAAACTCTGCATCTTTAGTACACATGTGATTTTCTAAACACTCCTGACCTTGTCAGTGCCCCAGGAAGCCAGTGAAAGAAACATGTGGGATGATGTATTAAGCCATTTAATAGGCTGGTGTTACTGTTTTGGTTTTTGTTCAAAACTCAAACTATTAATTGTTTATAATAGGAATTTATTTAAATCACTGCACCAGTTCCTTCTGGTTTTAAATCTCCAAGTCCACAGAGTCCCCTTTCTCTGGCTGTATGAACCTTGCAGATAGGACTTCCCTCTTCATAACCATCCTTCTATCCCAGAAATGTCCTTTGACCAAGCATCTCTCTGAACTTAGAATCACATAGCTAGTTAGACCTTACTGCCCAGCCAACCTTTACCTCCGGTCCTCCCTTTCCAGCCTTGGGCCAGTGCTGGCCACTTATACTGACTGGCTGGCCTTTCATGACTGTGATCTGGAGCCACTACACTTCCCTGCTGCCAGGGAAGGTTAATGTGCTCCTGCTGGCTGGAGCAGCCTGACCTTTCTTACTCCATCCAGTTTCCGGCCCTGTGCTGATTCCTAGGCCAATGTCTGGCAGCCACATCGCCTCCTCCTCTGACAGACAACACAGAGTGCCCATCTCTGCTCTCCCTGGGCAGCACCAAACCCCTGCAAAGGATATCCCTGGTGTTTGAGGATCTGCCAAATTCCAGGTGAATTTTTCAGCCTTGTCCCATTCTCCACTGTGATTTTTCAGTTTCCTTTTATATGGGTTTTCTGATCATTATCTCTCTCATCCTGAGAGATGGTATCTAGAGTGACTGTGCTCACTGTAGTCAGTTCAGCTAAAATGATGAAGCAAGCCTGTGGAGGCCAAGGTCATGGTCCTTCTTGTATATCACAGGCCAGGTCAGCCTCCTTGCTGGCCCTGATGTAGCAAATCAAATAGGGCTTTCTGAAGACCTGCCCAGGCTGAGCATCTGAGGCCCAGCAGCTCCCCCCACTCAGCTCTCCTTGGCTGTATTCACTCTCTTCACAGCCAGTGAGTCAGTGAAGCCACTTGAGGTCACACTCACCCCTATTCAGCTTGCTCAGTCCTAGAACCCAGAGAAGCCAAGGCAAATAATAGCAGACAGTGCATGAGTATGGCACATTGAGGTGTTAGTTACCCGAGAGGGTGTATGAAAGAGGGCCAGGCTTCCTTTGCGTCGCTGTTTGAGCTAGTGATGAACATTCCTCAATGTGGTAGGAAGATGAACAGAGGCACATGGTCCTCCGGGTGTTAGGTTACCTCTGTCCTCCTGGTATAGCATGTTGTCTGTCTCAAGCTCTATGCTGATATCTCACTGTCACCATCCCATGGCATCCCCAGACAACCTTCCAGGCAGAGGTTTTTTTTTTTTTTTTTTTTTTTTTTAACTTTATTTATTTATTTATTTATTTGCCTTGGTGTTTTGCCTGGAACTGGAACTACAGACAGTTGTTAGCTGCCATGTGGGTGCTGGGAATCGAACCCGGGTCCTCTGGAAGAGCAGACGGTGCTCTTAACCGCTGAGCCATCTCTCCAGCCCCCCAGGCAGAGGTTTTATCCTCTTCTTGCATGTAGGAAACTAAAGTTTCAGACTGTTGAGTCACTTACCACTAAAAGTTAATGGACACAGTAAGGTGTGGTACCTACTGGAGCCGGTCTGCAGGGGCCTGATGTTTTTCTGTCAGTTTAGCAGCTGCACATGAATCTAGTGATATTTTAATTATTGCCTGTTAACCCACAGCTGCACATGACTTTATCATCCGTTACCCCACAGCCCCACAGTCACTGCCCTACCAGCCACTTAGGCCATGGCCTGGTGGGGCTTCCAGTCTTATGGGCTCCAGTTCCACTAAAGCCACAATATGTAGGTTTAAATTAAGTCTTTATCGTTCTGTTTATCAGTAAGACTGAGTCAAAGGCTGAATGAAAGCCTGCCAACTCAGTTGAGCAGCAACTAACTGGCCTTGCTTGGGGGAGACACTGCAAGAGATGTGTCTCTTCCCTCCTCGCAGAACCAAGAAAGGAAGTACCAAAATCAAGTCCCACCCTTTCCTTCTGTCTTCTCTGTTGAGGTTGCTGCCTTCCCTATGGCCAATTCTAGTCAACTAGCCGCTGGCTTCACTCCCACCCCTCACCATCACCATTCAAGGTTTAACTTTGGCAAGTCTTGGGAAGGTTAGCAATCCAAATATCCTACAACAAAGGCCTTGTGACTTTTGACAGGGAAAACGTCACATCACAGGCTGGTTGCCTGGGACCTTATTCCCTCTCTACCCTACCCAGTCCTTTTACCCAGTACTACTTCAGCTCTCCCAGATTCACACAAAGCACATGCCAGAGGGCTACACCCAGGGCCGAGGGCTGATTCTCAACCTTCCCAATGCTGCGACCCTTGGACAAAGTGCCTCATGTGGTGAGCCCAACCATAAAATTCCTGATACTACTCCAAAACTACTCCATAGTTTTGCTACTATTATGACTTATAATGTTTTTTGGACATGGTGGTTTGTCAGAGGAGTTGTGACCCACCGGTTGAGAACTATTTATTTAGATTTAGATGGGGGAAAAGATGCCAGACAATACTGTTTCCTATGATTTCTATTTCTTGAAAGATTTTTTTTTCCTTCCACCTGGCTGGAGAACTCATATCTGTTCAATAGTACTTTGAAATGAAAGACAAATTGTATTCATATATACAGCAGGTTTTCAAAATATTCACCCACCCATGCATGTGTCATTGCTTTGGAGACCAACCATCAGCCATGCCAACTTTCTTACCCTAGCAAAATGAGGTGAAACTCCAGTGCAGTGGAGACCACACAGCTCCCTGGATTGCACAGGAGTTCAGCCAACATGGGTTCCTAGGTCCCCTTCAAGCCTTGGCTCGTCAGAGACCCATTTTGTGATTTCAGCCACTGAGCGCTTTATTCTTTCATATGTAGACAGACAGACAGACAGACAGAGTCTGGAGCTCTTCCCACCCCCTACCTCTTCTTCTGCCTTCTTCCCACCTACTTGGACACTTCCCCAAGCTTCAGGTCACAGCTTAAATACCAAAGTCCCCCTCCTCTTTTGCAGTCTGCCCATACGTGTCCCTTGGTGATACCCACCCCTGTGGGATCAAGCAGCTTTTCCATGGGTGACAGGCTTCAGGAAATACCACATTTGACACAGCCTGATGTGTGCCCTGAATACAGACAGGCTCACTTGATCTCTCAGCGGCCTTTTTTCAT
Source organism: Sigmodon hispidus (assembly GCA_004025045.1). Classification (NCBI taxonomy): domain Eukaryota; kingdom Metazoa; phylum Chordata; class Mammalia; order Rodentia; family Cricetidae; genus Sigmodon; species Sigmodon hispidus. The sequence goes on along the minus strand of PVIH01004896.1, from coordinate 33,072 downwards.
CTACCAAGAGGTGTTATCTACCTCTGTCCACCTTACAGCCATGTTGTCAGACCTTTGAAGATTATTTGGGAGGGAAGAGCTTTGTAAAATCAAAGGCTGGTCACAAACAATGGTGTCTCTTAGTAGTACAGTAGCTACTAAGCTGTGGCACTTAAACAGCTTTTTTTTTAATACTTATTTTTATTTCTTATGTGAATTGATGTTTTGCCTGCATGCATAACTGTGTAAGGGTGTCAAATCTTGGAATTACAGACAGTTGTTAGCTGCCATGCGGATGCTGGGAATCGAACTCAGGCCCTCCGAAAGAACAGTCAATGCTCTTCACCGCTGAGCCATCTCTCCAGCCCCAGCTGTTAGTCTTGACTGGTGATAAAGGGCAGAATCAAGCACCTTGTTTCTTCTCTACTCTTAATTTCTTCCTTCCAACCTAGGACCACTCTAGCAGTAATTAATAAAGTTCAAAGTAGCAATCATAGTAAATATTGTCATGTGAAAGAAAGTGACTATTTCCATCCAGAGTTATCTTAATTACACATTGCTCCAACTTGTTCAAAGTCTAGTTCCCACAGTTAATTTCCTAACTGTTGCTATCTTGGTTACTTGGAGGCCATCCAGCACATTTTCCTTACCTTTACAATTCTGCCAGCAGCAGTCAAGCAGAACAAAGACTGATGGATTACAGGCAAGACCTGGGTCTCTCAGAAGACTTGCATGTGACTCACAAAGCTCAGTACCCTTGCTTCTGTGGCCCAGCCCCAGTGGATCTAAAAGCTATAATAGCCACATGTGACCCCGTGCACCCAAATTCATGTTTCTGTCCTCCTAGAAGTATAGACAAGGTTCCCTTCACTAGGTTAAACCAGTGTGTGATTACACATCATGAAGTATGTTTTGCTTTTTAAAAAATATGCACAAATGTTGGCAAGGCTATAGAAAAATCACAATCCTTGTGCACTGTTTGTGGCATTTCCAATGGTAAAGATGCTAAAGTATGATAGCACTTCAAATAAAAAATAATAATCTCTCTTCTAATATTGTGGTTCACTTCTTGAGGGAGCAATAGAGACCATTTCCTAAATTCTTCATGGCTATGAAGGTCTTCAGTAGCTCCTACAGATAGCCATACATTTCTGGCACCATTGTAGGGTTTAGCTACTAAGCAACCTTCCAGTGTTCCCCTTTCCTTTGTGAGCTTCTTGGTGACTTCCCATCTTACTTCATCAGGTTTTTTACCTTCAGCTAGTGATAAAAATGCTTATTAGGGTCTATTACTAGGGTAGAAGAATAGCCTCCCAAAGAGAGTCAGCAGTGAAGCCTGAAACAGCCAGCTAGCCTTCCATGTCCCTGAATCTGTTGTACGCTGAGTGCTTATGGGCCTCAACACCCCTGCCTGCAAATTCTTCCATGAAAGCCCTAATCCACCATCTTTTAGAATTAGGAGTTGGGAGCTTTTGGAAGATAATTTGATTTAAATAAGCTTGTGTGCTCCCATCATGCACTGGGAAGAAGTTATGTAAGCACACAGTGAGATGGCTATGGCATACCAGAAAGAGCTCTCGCCAACAAATAAGTGTGTTAGCGCCTTGATGTTGGACTTCCCAGCCTTCAGAATGTTGAAAAATGAGTATCTTACTTAAGCTATTCAGGCTGTGGTATTTCTCATAGCAGTATGAACAAAGCAAGACACCACCCTATACATTTTTATTTCTTAGCGAGCATACAGAGTATCAAGCATCCTTATGGCATTTTCATACACACCTAACTCAGCAGAAGAGCACTAGCCTATACACTACGTTTTGGTTTTTTTTTTTAAACTTTATTTATTTTATTTATTTGCCTTGGTGTTTGCCTGGAACTGGAACCACAGACAGTTGTTAGCTGCCATGTGGGTGCTGGGAATCTAACCCGGGTCCTCTGGAAGAGCAGACGTCGCTCTTAACTGCTGAGCCATCTCTCCAGCCCCTACACTACGTTTTTAAAGGCCAACTGCATCTCTTGCAATAGGAGGTGTGGCCTAGGGGGTAGCTCAGTGGTAAAGCACTCTGACCTAGCACGTGCAAGACCTGTGTTCAGTCCCCAGCATACACATAAATGCATTTGGTCTAAAGAAGAGGGCTTGCTTTCAAAAGGAATCATCTACCTATGAATAAAGGCCACAGAAAGTATGAGCGTGGAAGGCGGAGCCTAGAAGATAGAACCAGCTTTCTTTTCAATAAAATACTACAGCGAGTCTCATTAAATTCCAATATCATTGTCAATAAAATAACATCCTCCATTTTCACTGTTCAGTGCCACAGAGTATGGCGTCGTAATGCACTACAAACCCCTTAGTGACAGCATTCTGTGCACCTGGGCTGGACCACAACTGCTTTGGTCTCTTTTTTTATAGTTACTCTAGCCTCTTCCCATGACCACTTCGGAAACCAGAAGTAGCCAGAGGGCATTTCAGTCATCAAGCCACGAACGGGGGTTTTAATTTCAGTAGGAAAGTGGTCACATAAGGCTTGCTGCTCACCGGAAGGCTTAAGGGAATCACGTTAACCCTGGATTTTGTGGCTTTGCAGTGGACGCATGATATTTTAGAACTGCACTGCTTTCATTCCTGACTGCTCATCCATTCCCCACAAATTGTTCTGTTAAATTACTTTTTAAAAAAACAACTCTGGCAACTTGAAGGATGAATCCCCAGGTCCCCAGACTTTCCTTGTCTGTGACTAATTGTAATTAATACTCCCACTCATCGTTCCATCTAGGAGCCGGCCACGGGACATTTTGCAAAACTTCAAGGTGGAAATCTCCTGCATGGTAGTTAGTGCTGATGTGGTCTCGGGATGTCATTCATCTTCCCATCTGCTTTGCTGCATGTGCACATGAGCTCTTACATAGGCCGAGCAAGAAAGGCCATAAACCCAGGGTTGCCAGAGCTAGCCCATCAAAATCCATCAACTATGGATCATTTCATGGTACAAATATCTTCTTATCTAATATGAAACTATTAAATCTCAACAAACAGGTGTCCTCCATTTCATCTGGTAATCCCATACAAACCATATTTCAATTCAAATACCATCAAAAAGGAAATGGTCTGTACTACTGTTTGATCTCTGCTGGAAATCACATAGGAAAAAGTCCAGGGGCTGGAGAGGTGGCTCGGGGATTTGAGAGTGTATCTTCCAGAGGATCTGAGCTCGATTCCCAGCACCCTCACTGAGGGACTCACAACTCTCTCTGGCTTCAAGGGATCTAATAGTCTCTGTGACCACGTGCACTCACAACTACACACATACACAAATTTCTAAAAATAAAGTAAAATAATTTTAAAAAGCAAGAAAAAATGTTGAGATCTTGAAGGGATATATAACAAAGCATATGTGTAAATGCCCTGCTTTTCCATGGCTTCCTTTATAACTAATTTCCCTTTTTAGCTCCCTGCAGGTGTTGGTTCTGATTGGAAATCTGTCTTCTCCCCTCCCACCTGCATGCTCTGATAGGAAACATCAGACTCCCACTTTCTTTGAAGTGTAGGCTACTACTGCACCGGTACCATGTTCATTTTGAATACAGTTCTAATTTGTCTGTTTGCCAAGTTAGCTGTGCAAAGGACTGTATGCTTTTGATAAAGCAAAAGCCACTGGGATTCCAGTTACGTTTCGGCTAAAGAGATTTTTCTGTTGACCTCTAATCACAGCAGGTTATAAGCAGAGGGCCTTACTCCCAAGTTATGGTCTTGATACTGAAAGATCCTCATTAGTAGGACTGTGTGGGTGATGCTTCCTTTCAAACTCTGTTTCTTAAGCACTGTTACTCCCTTGGATATCACATCATATTAATTATTCATTGACTAACTTTTTTTTTTCCAGCAGTAATTAATGAGATAAGTTGCACAATGGAAATGGTAGTAAATATGATATAAAGCAATTACTGAAGTGGTAATTTTCATTCATAATTATTTTAATTACATAGGAGCCAGCTTATTTCAAGCCCTGTCTCCACAGAGCTTCTTTTGAGTTTCTAAAGCTGTCTCCAAGTTGGAGAGTGTCTGGGAGGTTTTCTCTTACCTCTGCATTGGGGAGCAGGCAGGGGCATTCAGGCAGATGGGTAGCTGGAAGGTATTAGACAGGACCTGGGCCTCTTGGAAGGCTGGTATCTCAGGATCCCAGTTAGATACCTGTACACTCTCACAGGGCACACATATACACACATATCTGACAAGTATTCTGTGGTTGCCATCTTGAAATTCCTAATAATATTGCCTTTGATTTGTGAGTGAGATCCCAATGCTACAATAGAGCATATTCCAGAGCATTTAGCCTCTTCTCATATCCACAAACTCCCCTGTCCAGTCCCCTGGCCCCACCCAGCCTTCCTCTGTACCCCCACACAGTGACTGTTCCCATATTGCCTCACCTTCATAAGGGTATGGGTACTTGGCAGGGTCCACTGGCACACCTGTGCCCACGCATGGCAGCAGTGTTCTGTTGTAAGCTGTCTACATGATGGCATGTCCGGTGGGTGACTGGATGGGACAGAACTTCTCTCCACCCTGATCTAGAAGCCTAGTATATCCCATGTGAAGGTCACAGTACCTCTAGGGTGCCCAGAGAGCACAATACGAAACAGCAAATAAAAATGTCATGCCCCACTGAGAAACCAGGCAAGAAGCAGCCTCATATCTTAGTATGTATAATGCTGCCTGCATCCTGCTGTTTGTTTGAACAAGGGGCTCATATTTGCATTTTTTCTGAGTCCTGATGGTCATTCTTACTTCAGGAATGAAGAAAATGGTAGTTGTATCAACTGGCCATTATGAATAGTCAAGTTTTTAAAATCTTAATAAAATATTTCTTTAAAAATTATATCTCTCTTATTATTCCAAGTTCCCAAATATGTTTTGTTCTTAGATGCTAACCCAGGCACACACTGTTCTGTGTGTTAATATCGAATTAATAACCCACCTTCTTGGAGGCTCAAACTTAACTTTCTTTCATTAAGGAAGAAGGAACCTTCCTTTGAGGCTAATCAGAATGTCAAGGCAGGTTTCCCGTAGTGTGTCCACAAGGACTGTCTCTGAGTCACTTGGGCAACCTTGGCAAACTGTGTTTCCTGCCTCTGAGTCATGTTCACTGGGGATGCAGGCTGCAGCTGTATAACGTGGATGTACCTAGCCCCCATGTATGGCTCAGCCCCTCTAGAAGGGCTCCATCTGAGCACACGAGGCTAGGCTGAGAGCTTTATGGAATTTTGACTATCACTGAATAATGTCATTTCTGGGAACCATGTTGCTCACATTCTCTGTGATGGTGAAGCTAGAAGTCTCAACGCCCAGCCTTGTAGGTGCAATACTCAGGAGCAATAGAGCAAATGAATGATGCTGACTATTCAAGAAGATTTCATTATCCCTACTCCCCCTATTATCCTGCTGACTAAACAGCCTTGTTTTTTTTTTGAAGTACACTGTACAAACACAAAGATTATCTTTAATGGGCCTTGCAAGAATATTCTCCCTGCAATCCCCCTGACAGGTTAGGCCCAGTCCCAGGTTCTGAATATAGGTGACATTTTCAGTCAGAAGCATCCCTGGCCTCTCCTGAGGTGCACCCTCCTTGGTAGAGCAGGCATGAAAGGAAACAAAGGCATTGCATGCAGGAGAGCCTTCACCCTACCAACTACTGTCAGAGATCCCCCACAGTGTGCTCTCACTAAAATAATACAAGATGGCCCTCTCAAATCAGGTTCAGCATCTATGAATTCAGTCAACTTCAAGTGGAAATATGTAGATGAAGAAAATTGCATCTGACCTCATCTTAACCATATTTTCTCTTGTTACTATTCCCTAAGTAATAACAGAATAACAGGTATTCACAGAGCACTGATAATGCACCAGTGTTAGAAGCTATTGAAAGATGATTTATAATATATAAAAGGACACCGGCGATGGGCCATCAGGTAAAGGTGTTTGCAACCAAGCCTGACCTGAGTTTGATCCCCAGGCCCCTCATGGTGAGAAGGGAGAACCAGCTCCCTTGGTTGGTCTCTGACCACCATGCTTGCTCTGTGACATGTACTCACACAGCAAATAAATGAGAAGGAAAAGGAAGGGAGGGAGGGAGGGAGGGAGGAAGGGAGAAAGGAAGGATACAAGTAGGTTCCGTTTAGCTATCATGCTGATTTATAGAAGGGATTGGGGCAGTCACGGGATCCTGAAATCAGTGCCCTGTGGATTGATTCCTCTTGCTTGTAGAATATCTATTTTCCCCAATGAAAAAAGCTAGTCAATCCCATCTCACTTTTTCATCTCTCTTCCTTGTCACTGATGTTCCCAAATAGAAGGACCTCTTGGTTCTATAAAGCTGGACAGAGGATGATGTTTCATTCCATCTGCTGGCCTGAGCCAGTTTTGGTTTCTCCCAAACTGTCCCTGTGATCACAGGCTGCAGGCCACCTTCACTGCACCCACTTTGCCCTAAGCTTACCTCTTCTTGTGAAGGTTGGGATTGCTCTCAGCTAGAGCTTAGGGCTCTGCTCAGGCCCCACTGTGCCCAGGGATTCCTTTCTATAAACCTGACTGGTCCTCTCCACCCTATTTCAGTTAGATCTAGGAATTATTATATCACACAACTTGAGACTCTACATTGCCGGTCCCTTCAGGCCCCACATTGAGTTGGGTGGGGGGCATGACACGGGACACGACATGACATGACAGGACAGGGTTCCATTTGGTGCTTCTTGTGCCTACACCTCTGAGACCTCTGCCAGATATGAGTGTATAACAAGCAGCACCAGAATTATGATTATTATGAACCCAACACTGAAAGTGAAAGTCCCCTAGTCAAGCATGGCTACTGCAGATCCTACAATTACTTTATCTCCATCTGTGAGGCAAGGCACAGTCATCCATCAGCACCCATAGAGAATAACTCCAGGATACCCCTTGCAGATACCTATTCTTAAATCCCTCATGTCTAATGGCAGAGTATGTGATAGAATTGTAATAAGTTTCTAGCCCAGTCCCGAGGTCCCAACCTGCCCACAGCCACTTGGTCACAAAGAATCACACAAAGGCTTATATTAATTACAAGCTATTTAGCCTATGTCTCAGGGATATTACTTGCTAACTTTTACTCTTAAACTAACCCATGATTCTTGATTAGCCATTCTTCTCAGCATTCTCCTACTCTGCTAGCCTGATTCATACTTCCTACTAGCCAATCAGCATTTTATTAAACCAATACAAGCAAAAAACTTTACAGTGTACAAGAGCAATATCCCATAACATAGGATGATGTATGTCCTCTCCCATACTACTTGTGATCCATAACACAGATGCAGTGTTAAGTAGCTAGCATACTCTTTGTTAGGAATTAACAGGAAGTTACTCTCTACATGTTCAGTACCTATACAGGGTTTGGATATTTTCTTATTGGTTGAATCTTTGGATATGAAATCCCCTGTGATTGGTTGAATCTGTGGATATGGGGTCTCCTGTGATGGTGGGATCTAAAGCTGTAGAGTCCCCTGTGATTGGTTGGACCTGTAGATGCAAAGTCCCCATGTTCTGACTGCACTTATAGTGGTGGTAATGCCAGTTCTTATCTGGACTCTTAGAGACAGTGAAGCCAGGGCTATACCTACATGGTGCATGATGCTCCTATATTCAAATATAGAAGGAAAATACCAGAAAGTAGTGCCTCACAACCTACTATTCTGGCCTTTTCTTGTCCTCCAGCTACTCATCAGCCTACCTGCTGAACAGGAAAGGAATTAAAAATGTAAGTTAACTTTCACTTGTAGGTAGAAATTCTAGCACTGTCAGCTTTAGGAATAAGTAAGTCATGTGAGGGTCAACTAGTTTTGTTTTATTTTTTTTTTTTTTTTTTTTTTTTTTTTTAAACTTTATTTCTTTATTATTTATTTGCCTTGGTGTTTGCCTGGAACTGGAACTACAGACAGTTGTTAGCTGCCATGTGGGTGCTGGGAATCGAACCCGGGTCCTCTGGAAGAGCAGACGGTGCTCTTAACCGCTGAGCCATCTCTCCAGCCCCACTAGTTTTGTTTTAAATTAACTGTGTCTTGCTTAAAATCTCTTAGAAGAAGGAAAGCCCTTAGAAATCACATACTTGAAAGCCCTTCTTAACACATAAGGAAGTTGAGACCCACAGAGAAGTAGTATTAGAGCTGGCCCTAGAACCCAGCCATGCAGATTCTTGACTGACTGGCTCTGCTGGAATCTTCTCCAGGAAAGCTGTCAAGCTCACCCTGTCAGTTCTTGTCCTGATCTATTTGCTGATGCTCTAACATAATTTCTGAGGTTTGGTACTTTATCATGATTCTAGTCACTGGAAATTCCAAACAGCATGGTGCCAGCGTCTAACAGATATCTCCCACTACACTGCAATATAATAGATGAGTAGAAAGGGCATGCCGGTTAAGGAGGAATTAAGAGACTAGAGACCCAAGGTATTCTCTTGTAACAATACTCTCTCCAGAGTCCTTCAAGAAGGGCATTAGTCTCTTCAGAGCACACTGCTCTATGAGCTGATCACCGCCACCAAGAGCATTGCCCCAAGAGGATCCAAGCTTCTGGCCGTGGTAGAACCAATGCTCAGTCTCTATAGGAACAGTAGCAGGTTCTGAGCATGTGGGATGCTTAGACTGTCTTATGAATGGCAGAGCTGCCAGTGTGAGGAAGGTGCTCATGACCAGCTTCCCTGCCAAGAACATCTCTACCCACTCACCTCTCCAAGCCTGAAAGCTGTCTGTTCCCTGGCCAAGCTAATGTCACTTGTTCTAACTGTATGCGACTCATTTGTGTATGGCCATGTGACAACATCCAAGCCAGGAGCCAGGAAGGGTGATCTGTGTAATAAGAGAAGCCAAACCAGGGTTTCTTTCCTATACACTGTTCACTGTGTGTGAAGGTCATAGCCTAAACACAAGCCTAGGGTAGCAATGAAAAAGACAGAGAAACCTCTACTTCCTGGGCACACCCTGGGCCCCTGAACTGATGGGTCCTGGAAACATTCCCTTCGGGGCCTCTGGTTTCAAAACATGTGTCCACTGTGCTTTTTCTTATTGGATTGGGGTCCCTGATTTCTGTCTCCAGACACAGTCTATCATTAATATTTACCTCATCTTTGAAAAGGCATTATGAATGGCGCTTCCCACAGACATACCTGAGCAACATAATACAGGTTTGTCCTGAACATCCTTACCCGAGGAACAAACTCAGCTCAGTTTATGACCACTGACAAGATCACAGCTTGAGTCTATTGAGCCACAAGTCTAGATTTCTGATTTCTGTGATTGGATTCCCCTCCAAGTCCCCGCAGCGCCCCATCCTTAAATCTTGTGCCCCTGAGTGAGATGCAAATTACACATCACATGCTGCTGACACTCAGATGCGGGCTTTAGTTGCTTTAAGCCACGGGAAAGACGGAATTGGTTTGTTCACAGAGCTCAAGTGAAGAGGGGGGTTTTCAGCTGCCAAGCCATTTCAGAGAGAGATCCAGGCACTGCAGTTGCTCTGAGCTCTCAGGGCCTCCTTTCCCCTTGATTAGAGCTGCCAGGCTTTACAGGGACCATCCAGGTCCCTGGGATTAAAAGAGGAGGCCCTGTGAGGCACTGTTGGTGCCTCCTTTGCCAGGCATTGTGAACATTTGCACCATGCTAGTCATTCTCATGAGATCCTTCCTAAGCATGATGGAATGCCATGAAATTACCAGATGGACAGTACAGGTACGAACCAGGTCAACTCAGGCTGGGGGTGTAGTTCATTGATAAAGTACATCTTTTATTATCTCTGAGGGCCCTGGATCCAATCCCTAACATCAAACAATCAAAATGAAAACCAATTTTAAAAAAAAACAGTTCAGATAAGCTATAGAAAGACCTACTTGGTTAAGCTATCATGATAGAAGAAATAATACTAGCTTTGTTTAAAAATGAAAGAATAATGTTAACTGTATGCTAGGCATAGTGCTAAGAACACTAGGAGCATTTTCTCATTTTGGCTACTCTGCAACCCTATGGGGCTTGTTGAACTATTAACCCTTTCACACTCATGAAAAATCTGGCTCAGAGAGATAAGTAACTTCTTCAAAGTCACAGAGCCACTAAGTAAAGTAGGCAAAAGGTTTGTCCAGGTCTGATTCTAAAGCCTCCCTACATGGCAAAATTATCTAAATAGCCCTGACTGAGACCAGAAAAGCTACTGATTTACTCCCATTTGCAGGGAAAGTCCCAGCCCTCAGACAGCATGGGGTACTGGAAGCCCAGGGCCCAGATGGTCTGCTAATGTGCTATTTAACCTGGAACAGGCCCTGGAGCCTCCACTATGCCCTAGAACTGGCTTTCCTACATAAGTCATAGCTTTATTGAGAACATTGTGAGGAGGCTTGACAATACCTTTAAATAATCATACAAATGTAACCATGCTTGCTTTTAGAAATAGTCACAAAAGAAGAAGAAGAAGAAGAAGAAGTAGCAAGTGGATGGTATGGTCCACAGCAGACTTGTATCTCAGTGAAGCTGTTTGTTTGTTGTTGTTTGTTTTTTAATGTAGTTCAACGCTTAGATAAAGTTTTACGGCCATATGGGTACTAGAGTTCCCATGGAGCAGCAGTCTGGAGCTGCATTGTCTCAGAAGCTGAAAATGTATAGAAATAAATTTCAGAACTCTATAAATAAGTCAGGAGTGGCAGGGTATCTAATGAGACATGGCTGTAAATGCTGTAGTTGCTGGAGGGGACCAGAGCTGTTCCTCAGGGGACATCTCCTTTCTCCATGAACCAGTCTATTGGACATGGGACTGACAAGACCCAAGGATCTTGCAGATATCTTTCAGAATGACTTTTCTTCTACAAACAGACCTAGAGTACAACCCAGGGGACAGTTAGAGAGAAGCTACCACAGCCCAGAATCTCTCAGCACTTCATTGTCTGCCGGTGACTAAAGAGAAGTGGGATGCATCTAACAGATGCATGGTCAGGGACAAATCGGGGGATGAAGGAAGACAGCCATGTGGTACTTAGGAATGGGTCAAATGAACATGGTACGGTTGTCTATTTATGTGGGACAGCCACTGGCTCTGGGCAGCTGGAGTCCAAGCTCTTAGCATGGTCTCCTCCCTCACCTCTGCCTGCATGGCCTCTCATCTGCACACCAGGGTATCCCACACATTCTCAGCCTTCTCTGCCAGGGGAGGAGTTGTCCTAGCAGGCCCCAGTTCTCTGACATCACAAATCCCAGGTCATGTGGCAGCTCCTACCACCACAGATGAATTTCCCCCTCGAAGTACTCACTAGACCAAGAAGAACTTTTCACCACACTGTCTCCTAATGCAAGGGATGCAAATTTGTATCACCAAAGACAGATGCTGCTTCTTGTCCCTGACTCTCAGATAGAATCTAGGACATGAGAAGAACACAGCAGTGCTATTCTTGTTTGACTTATGTCATGATGAGTGTCCTGTTCTTACCAACACAGTGCACTCTGAGATACAGTCTGAAGGGACCAGCCTGCCATCCTGCAGGGCCCTCCTCCATCTAGAATCTAGTATGCCTGTCATGCTCTGCTCCCCAGAAGTACAAGAATCCTTCCCAAGGACACTCCCTCCTGAAGGCAGGGTCAGCAAGCTCAACATATTTGCAGAAAATACTTACATGGATACTTCTTATATAGACCTTACTTACTAAATTAATAATATTATATATACATATATAGTATTGTAATATATTTAATATAGTATATTGTTTTTTTAAAAAAACACCTGTCAACAAGCCCAAGAAGAGAGCTGAGGAATGTTTGTATATCATTGTATTTTTTTCTTTTATTTATGAAGCGCCTTTCTTCTTGGATGGACTACATATGGGCCTTTATCCAAATGAAAGTAAGAGTATACTTTAAATACAATCCTGAGCACCAAACAATCACTTTTATATCTTGGTCCATCAGGATGACAACATTCCTCACAATATCGTTAAAAAAAAAAAAAAAAAAAGCCCATGAATCCAAATGCAGGGCTATCCCAGAACACAGTAACATATATTTTTTAGCAAATGCCAGTAGTCAGATAATGACGCCTTAAACTCAAGAATGCTGTCATGATTGAGGCACATTCTCTATGCCCTGGCACACAGAAGAGTAGAGCATTATAAAGAAGACAAACCCAGGGAGTGGCCAGCGACCTTCAGAGATGACATTTCTGCTCTCTGGTATCTGAAACTAGTGGTCAAGCTTTACACACCCAGGCTCTTCTCACATTGGCATCTAGACACAGCCTCACCTGTCCAGCAGAACTGTGTGCAAGGCTCAGTGGCCTGAGCCACATCTCTGGACTCTGTTGTTTGTCTGAACAATGTCTCAGCTGCTACAATAGCATCGGCAGTAAAAGAGGCATAATTTATGTCCAAGTTTATGGACCTTCTGAATTACTGAATTTCTCTCCTGCGGGTGTGACAAGTTCTGTCAACTTTTATTCTTCCCCAAGGCCGTCAGAAGGTTCTGGGCCCTTTGGGACAGGCACAGTGCTATATAAGTCTTCTTTATGGCCTTCGCCTCCATCCAAGCCTTACCCAACTCCCATTCCACTGGTTCTAAGCAGAGGAGTCATGCTACCCGCCTCTACACCTCACCCTCTCCACATCTTCTCACAGGAGCGCCCAGAGCCCCTCCAGGATGCAGCATTCTCACCTGATAACCATATTCCTATTCTAGTCCTCTTTATAAACCTCAGTGTAGCATCATCCTGTAGGGGGAAAACACAATCTAAAAAAGCATTTGATCAAAGATTTGATTTGAAAACTAAAACAAGGGGGCTGGAGAGATGGCTCAGAGGTTAAGAGCACTGACTGTTCTTCCAGAGGTCCTGAGTTCAATTCCCAGCAAAACCACATGGTGGCTCACAACCATCTATGATGAGGTCTGGCGCCCTCTTCTGTAAAACTGTATGCATAATAAATAAATAAATCTTTAAAAAAAAAAAAAAAAAAAAAAAAAAAAAAAAAAAAAAAAAAAAAAAAAAAAAAAAAAAAAAAAAAAAAAAAAAAAAAAAAAAAAAAAAAAAAAAAAAAAAAAAAAAAAAAAAAAAAAGAAAACTAAAACAACCATCTATTTACAAAGTAACACAAATGGAAACCACAATAATTGCCTGCGACCATGATATGTTAAGATACAAAAGGACAGTCCCAACTGGCTCTATTACTAATTTAAAAAACAGCTGAAGTTAGCCTTCAACTCAAGAAGTTGGCAACAGCATCTTTAAACAAGCCTGGAATTATAATATAGATTAATATCTGTGTCTTTGAAAAATAAAACAAAAAAATTAGCAAACCTACCCATGCTAGGTAGCCTATGCCTGTAGTCCCAGTACTAGGAGTGCTGAGGCAGGTGGATTGCTACAAGTTCAAGGCCAGCCTGTAATACATAGCAGAGAAAAATGTAAATTAGGAAACAGAGGACCAGATAGGGACCACAAGACTATTAAAAAAAAAAAAAAAAGTCATGTCATGAGTGTCCAAAAAGAGTCGAGAAAAACTGGTTCAGAAAATATTCAAATGAAAGTGAATTTTAAAGAATTTTTAAAATTTTTACAAAATAAATAAGTTCTAGTAGCTAAATGAACCCCAAGTAGGATGAAAAAATCCAGGTTGAGACACACGAGGTAGGTGCTTGCCTCTTTGCTGTGACATTGCTGGACCACATGAGTATAGGAAAGGAAGGTTTGAGTCATTCATCAATAGCTGGGAAATATAGTGAGGTTTTGTTCTGTTACATTGTAAATAATTGTCCCACCTACTAGTTTAATAAAAAGCTGATTGGCCAAAGACTGACAGGAAGGTGGGGCTACCACGGTAAGAAAACACTAAAAACAGGAAGAGCAGAGAGACGCCAACAGATGCAAAAAAATAAATAAATAAAAAATAAAAATTATAAGTTAATTTAAAAGTTAAGAGCTAACAAGTTATATGCCTGGGCCATAGGCCAATCAACATATAATAAATATTGTGTGTTATTTTAAGATTGCTAGTCCAGATCTTGGGGCTGGTCTAGGCCAAAAACTTTTTATTACAGTGAAGTGCGGTAGAGAAATCAGTTGTAGCTGTAGAAGCAGGAATATGCCACAGCTGGTCACTGTATCCATTCTCCCAGCCCCTTTATTTAACCTGGGGCTCACATTCAGCATCTGCTCTTCTGGAAATACCATAGCATATGCCCAGAGATGTATATACAGTTATGATCAAACAGCACAGCACAGCGAAATCAAACTTTCAACAACAAAAGACAAAGACATACAGCATATCTGTTAGAGTCCTTGCCAGCCATGCTCAAAGCCTGCTCACTCACCAACCCCACATAAACCTGCAGTGGTGACCCATGACTATGATCCCAATATTTAGGAGGCCGCTGCAGAAGGACTGGGCCTCATAATCATCCTCCTTTGCAAGTCTAAGACCTGCCTGAGCTACATGAGACTCTGTCTTAAAAAAATTCTTTTAAGCAGTGAGAGATAAATTCCACATGTGTAGGGAAAACAATTCAATCCATTTTATTGACACTGGATTGTGAATCCATGGAGGCCACAAGAAAATCACACATCATTTTTTAAGTGCTGAAAGAAGAAAACTGTCTGTCAGTCTATATGCATAAAAATTCTTAAGGGATGACAGACAATTGAAAAAGAAAGCCAGCAGATTCACCCTAAAGGCCAAAGACAGTTGAAGGAACGTTCCAGCAAGGGGAGAAGGGACCTTGACATACCCAGAGAACAGAACAAGAGGAAAATGTGAAGCATAATTACAAGAAATGTTCCTTCCCTTGGGCATTCCTATTTATTTATTCATTATTCTTTGCCAGTTTCATGCATGTATATAGTGAATTTTAGTCATTTTCATCCCTCATTTTCTCTTGTACGCTTTATAAGTTGTATCTGATGGTTGAAGCAATATTAGAAATGCCTTTCCCCTAATTTGAATATTACATAGCAGGAACTTATATTGAAACATTATTGTGTGTTTCATAAATAGGCACAACTTCTGAGTTTCAACTAAGCTTTTAAGCTAAAAGAAATAAAAATTAAATAAAAAAAAGAGGTAGCCATATCTGTGTCAATTTAAGTCAGCTTGAAAGTAAAATAAATTACCAAGGACTGAATGTAATGTAACAAGGTAATAAACATCTCAATTCCTCCAAGACTAACACCAAATAACAACAGAAAAATATAGAAAATATAACACATGTTCAATTTCTGCAACTATGATTCAATGGTTAAGAGCACTGGCTTCTTCTTCTGCTCCTTAATCTTTCTTCCCAGAGTTCTCATCCTATGTATTCTTTCTGTCTGGCAACCCACCTATCCTTCTCCTGCCTTGCTATTGGCTGTTCAACTCTTCATTAAACCAATCAGGTGTTTGAGACAGGCAAAGTAACACAGCTTCACAAAGTTAAAAAAATGGGACATAAAATAATGCAACACACCTTTACATCATTAAAAAGCATGTTCTACAGCCTAAACAAATGTAACATATCTTAAAATAATATTCTACAACAGGGGAAGGGACTCTGTCCATAGTGAAGTGCCTCAGCACTGCTTGCATCACTCATGTCTCATATGAGGTTATAAGTTGTTCAGCTGCTATGAGTAGAGATGCTACCAGTTAAGGACTATCATCACCCATGCCTGGTGTTGGTGGGGAAATGGCACATTAGTTGATTTGTTACAGAGTATTGAGCAAGGAGATAATTGTTTACTAGCGTTCAGGCATATAACATTTTTGTCACCATCCCAGAAAAGGACAGGGAACCCCTCCCTAGTCATTTGTCACTGGGAAGCTGTGACTTCAAGGGGTATTCATTCAGGTGGGCATGAGACCTGGAGTCTTAATTGTGCGATTCAAGGTGTGTTCTTTTCATTCTGGATCTTGTCTTTTATGGACCGTATTTAGACCTGGGCCAATTATAGAAAGGATGCACCATTGTCAGCTAAAGAGGGGCTTAGGAAGCACATCCCCCAGAATAAACTTAGTGCCTCTCAAAGGTGGGTTTGAAATATTTGACTTCAGACACTGGTAACACCAACAGACCTGTTTATAAAATCACAAAAGAAAGTTGGGGTTGGGGGGGGAACACCTCTTCCCTAGGGAGCCTGCTTAAGTCATAGCAAATGGAATTTTAGGAACATTTAAAGGTATAGTCTCTGAAAGGAAGAAATGCTAAAAGGTGAAAGAAAGCAAGAGGTTCTGAAGTCATTTCACTTGTTTGCTACTAGACCCAGGAGACTGTAACTTTGTGAAAAATGAGATCTCTTGCTCACATCAGTTAAGTACTTAGTGTCCATTTAGTGATTCATTCTGGAATGCATGTAAATACTCAATCATGCTGAGCTATGCTGAACTCTGATAACCCCCAGACTTTGCTTTAATTCTGAGGGGCTTTGTTTTGTTTGTTTGTTTAAAGAGGAGGCTCTTTGGTTTTTGGTGTTTGATACCCTGGCCAGCCTTAGGCTTGTCTACCTCCTGATTGTTGGGGTTACAGTTGTGTGCCACCCATTCAGCTAATACAAAGATGATTCCATGAGGTCAGGTGCATTTTCATGTCCTCAGAGTCGGTGGCTCCATGGTCTTGAGACAATATAGAGTCCAGACCTTAGCAAGTAGTGTGGTTAGTTTAGAATCATCCACAGTTGCATTATCATGCCAACCAGTCTGTGTGATCATTTCAGGAAGACTTCTGCAGAGTCAACATTTCATTTCATGTGTATGTTTACATTTATGTGGGCACACATAGGGTGTGTATGTGTGCGCATGGACGCACACCAAAGGTTTATGCCAGATAGCCATTTTATGGCTCTTATTTTATTTACTGAGATAAGGTCTCTCACTGAACCAGAGCTTGCTAGTTTGGCTGATCTAACTGGCTAGCTTGCTAGAGGATGCCTGCTCTGCTCCCTACATGCTGAGATTACAGGTTGACCACTGCACCTGTCCAGCTTTTATATGGATCCTTGGAGATCCAAACGTGGGTCTTCAAATTTGTATGGCAAGTGTTTTAACTACCCAGACCATTTAGCATTTTGTCTACTTTTCACAGTATCCCTGATAAACATAACAACCTGCACTGACATTTTCAGTTTGTGATTTTAAGCATACCAAACCTATAGTCTCCTTTCAGTAAGGTTCTTTTTTTTTTTTTGTTTTGTTTTCAACTTCTGAATTCTGTGACTTCAAAACCTTTCTGGCTTCTCTAAACCAATTCTTCTTTTACTAGTCATCTGTAGAAGTAACTGTCTTAGTAAGGATTTCTCTTGCTTTAGAAAGACACCATAATCACAGCAATTCTCATAAAAGAAAACATTTTATTGTGGTGGTTTACAGTTTTAGAGGCTTAGTTCATTATTATCATAGTGGGAAGCAAGGCAGCATGCAGGCAGACATGGTGCTAGAGAAGAAGCTCAGAGTTCTTACATCTTGGACTCACATGCACCAGGAAATGGTCTGGCTTGAGCATATATGACCTCAAAGCCCACCTCCAACAAAGCCAGACATCCTAATAGTGCCACTCCGTTTGGGATCCACTTTCTTTCAGATCACCACAGGGGCCATCACTTGTTCTGTCAGCCTCACTGTCATCTCAGCAGAAGCAAAGCAGCTTCATGCACTCAGGGCCACAGGTGTCACCAGCAGCTGGCCAGGGTGACCAGGTGTTCCCCAGGGATCCTTGCAAAACCACTTAGGAGAACTCTCTTTGTAGAACAGGAATAGATGTGTGGATCTCTTAGCCTGACAACTTGCTAGCTGAGTCCTGAGCCTAAGCCCTGCCCCAGACAGAGGAGTTTTCTGGATATACATTCTCTCCCCAGATCAGAGGAAATGAACACCAAGTACTCTTTGCTTCCTCTGGGGTTACATCCAGATAAAGTCATCATAAGTTGAAAATGGTATTGATTGTTAACATATTAATTCTACAAACACTATCAAAAATGCCAAGGCTTGATTGTCTCCCCTTGTGGTAACATCATTGCTATACCCTGATCACAAGAGGACAAATCACAGGTCCAGGGAAAGATCCAAATGTAGCATTTCACATGCAGTTTCTACCAATTGCAAACTGCCATCACGCCACCATTAAATTCAAACCCTGAAGTCAAACACCCATCATAAAAGGTCTGTCTGTCTGTCTGTCTGTCTATTCACTCCTGGCCTCAGAAGTATTGTGAACCTCTCAGTTCTCACAAGCTAAATGTGAAGAAAAATCTGAATCCTTGGTGCCCCCAGCTATTTTTAAAAGTTAAATAATCATGCCAGTAAAATTTCCATTTTAAGTTGGTTTTCTAATTTAAAGTAGAGAGTCATAGACTTGCCTGGTTATTCTGCCAGCCTATTTCAGATCAGTGATTCTATTGTCATCATCATCATCATCATGTGCTGGTGTGTCTCACCTCTGAAGAGGAGTGGTGACCAAGGAAGGCAGCATGTGGCTATGTAATAGGCACAGCCCCAGAAATGAAAGCTCCTCTTTTCTTTTTTTTTTTTTTATTTATTATTTATTTATCTGTTTGCCTGGAACTGGAACTACAGACAGTTGTTAGCTGCCATGTGGGTGCTGGGAATTGAACCCAGGTCCTCTGGAAGAGCAGACGGTGCTCTTAACCGCTGAGCCATCTCTCCAGCCCAGCTCCTCTTTTCAAAAGACAGCCCTTCACCCTGTGGTACAGGGCACAGGGGGTTCCACCCACCTCAAGGCCTCTGCTGCACTTGCACAATCTATGTAATGTGGATTTGAACAAGTAATAAGTACTGATCGAGGGCATTGACCATAATTTTATAAAACTAATCAAAATAATCTTTCTTCATCTCTATTTCCTGGTCTTTATCAAATGTCATCCTAGAGTATAGCATGGAGATCCACCCCTGTGGTTGCTGTCTGATCCCTCCATCTTCTGGGGTTTTGTTTTTGTTTTTAAGATTTTATTTATTATGTATACAGCATTCTGGCTCCACTATGCCTGTGTGCCAGAAGAGGGTACCAGATCTCATCATAGGTGGCTGTGAGCCACCATGTGGTTGCTAGGAATTGAACTCAGGACCTCTGGAAAAACAGTCAGTGCTCTTAACCTCTGAGCCATCTCTCCAGGCCCCCCACCATCTTAATATAAAAAAAGCTTCTGGGCTATGTGTAGCTTCTCTCTCTCTCTCTCTCTCTCTCTCTCTCTCTCTCTCTCTCTCTCTCTCTCCCTCCCTCTCTCTCCCTGGGGGAGAACCCCAGGGTTTTAGGGATCAACCAAAAAACTATTAATATGGATCCCCAGTGTTCATTTTTAGCTGAATCCAAGCCCGCCCCATCCCTCTCATAACTCCATTGATAGTAGCCCCCACCCTAGGCAATAGTCCTCTGAGAGTGACCATCACCATTCAGTCAACTGGAAGGTGGGGTTTTATTTATGAGGAAAAGATATTATGTAGTCCCTTAAACGTGAATTATCTCTTCTCCTCTTCATCTCAAAATCCCAGATTCTTTCCTCAATGCCAGATACCAATAACAGGATGGGGAAAGAAAAAAACTCTGCAGCTGAGACAAGACATGAAGCTGTAGATATTGCCTAATGTTGAAGAATTCAGGCAGATACTGTGTGTAGACCATGACATTAGCAGGAAGACACAAAAACCCATAGGGGTGTTTATGTTCAAACTCCAGTTTGCCCCAACTCTGCCATTCAGAAAAGTATTGTTTATTGCCAGATTCCCTGTGATGGTTTTTTTCTTGTGGTTTCTACAAAAGAAACAGAGACTTCAGTATTTCCCTCCTCCCAGCCCCTCAAAGGGAACTTATGAGATTTAAGGAATGTGTGAAAGGAACCCTTTACCATGCCCAGGCTTTTGGCACTTGAGACCATAATCCCTAAGGAGCCCCCAAGCCTCATTCTTCCCGGAAGTTCAGTAGGAGCCGTGGTCATAGTTGGGAAGTGGCAAACAGACTGCTGTTGTCTCAGCACCTCCAAAGTGACCAGCATTTTCTGAGTTTATAGCCTGATCACAAAGGGACATGTCCAGGAATGTTTCAGTTCAGTTGCATAGACAGCCTGGAAAAAGTGGAATGATGACTGGGTACTGACATTTGCTTTTTGATTTCAGCACTCTTTGGTGGATTTCTGATATCTGGATGTTTGTGCTCAATGAATTACTGTATGAAAATACCTATCTAATGTTTCTGTTGTCATAGGGATAATGTGGCAGATTCCAGCATGTATGTAATTGTCAAGTATCAGCTGCATATGCCACTTCTGTAAACCACTGTTCTGGGGTGATTTTCTAAATGTATAATATATAAAAACGTGCTTGTGAAGGTTCATCAGTTCTTCCGTGAAGGATTCAAAGGCTATTGTTCACACACCATGCCAGCATCCATAGTGATGACAGCACTGAACTCTACAGTGTGTGTGGGGGGGGGGGGTTGGAGCAAGCTGTTTAACTTTTGAGAGTCCCAAATTCTGTGGAAGCTTCCAGAAAGTCATGAAACAGCAGATCCTGGTGGCCTTCCTGGCAGCCTCCTTCCACCTGACATTTCCCTCTAAAGCAAAGATAAAGTTATTTTTGACAGTTTGCAAAATATTTTGAGGGTTTGGGGTTTTCCTGAATTTGTGTAGGTGTTTAGAATCAGAGATGCATTTGGGGAAAAAAAAAATTCTCAGAACAGCAGCAACATTGAAATAAGTGCTAGACTGGCATAACACCTTCCTCTGACCAATGCCCGGTCACCAAAAGGACTGTTGATTCTGAGTTTTTTCTGGGTCTAATTTTGTCTGGTCTGGGCTGCATTGAGCCTTGATGGTTGCCCTCTGAGTCCAGATCCCGGTTGACAGATGTGTGGAGTCTGTGCCTCCCTTCCCCTTTGCCAGGATGGCAGCCTGCTGGTGTTTCCTGTTTGCTTATTTGGCTTTCTTTCCCTTTCCTTCCTGGGGGGCCTGGTGGACTGGCAGCTCCGTGGTCCAGCAGACGAACTGCAGAGGCTCAGTGCCATCCAGCAAGGGTAGCAGCAGCGGCAGCGGCAGCAGCAGCAGCAGCTCCTCCAGCGACTCAGAAAGCAGCTCGGGATCCGACTCAGAGACCGAGAGCAGCTCCAGTGAGAGCGAGGGCAGCAAGCCTCCGCACTGCTCCAGCCCCGAGGTAGGCAGCAGCAGCAGCTGGCTCCGGCTCCGGCTCCGGCTCTGGCTCCAAGGCCAGCAAGTCCCCAGCCCTGGCTTTCATCCTGCCTGCCTACCCACCTCCTTGCTGTCCCCCAGCCTGGAACAAGCTATTGGTCTGTGGGACAATGCTCTGTTCCCCACAGCGTCCCCTCCTGCCTGTCTCATGATGACACTGCTTTCTTTCAAATACAAAGCATCAGCTTTTACTGTCTAAAAATCTCTGTTCAGTTTCCAGAAATTTCCACATATGCTATAAACATCACCAACAGGAAATAACCCATGGCTGGGGTCTCCCCCTCAGGGTCATCCCAGGCAATAACCAGACAGAGAAGATTGTCGCTTGGGAAGTGTGACCACCCATAAATCACAGGCCTAAGAGTTTTATGCATTGGGTGTGCTTAGAATTTTACCTTTTTCCAGTTTGTCACAGATCAGAAGAACAAGAGCTATAAATATTAATAAAACCTCCCTTACTGTGTTTTCTTTGTGAAACTATAAAGAGAAAAATTAGCATCCACCTACAAATAATAATGAAACCTTTTACAGCTGTGATCGGTATCTAAGGGGAAGATTTAGGTGCGTCATATAAAAACATTATAAGGTACCAATAAAAACCATTGCTGTTTCTACTTTCAATGGAAAGGGGGAAATTAAACAGTAATTCAGAGCCCAAAGATTTTTGGGTGAGAGCCGAGAACCAGGTCCTCCTTGGGCCTGTGGAGCCATAAGGGCAGGCTTTGGTTTCTAAATAATGAATAAAAATGTTTCCTCTTGAGAATATAAACAGTTGACATCACTGTGGATGGTGGGTGAAAGGCTTGGCTTACAACCCTCTGCACCATCTAAGGGGTCATGAATCCTAATAGGCTCTGAGACATGAGGGCAGACCCACGCATGGAAAGTCCAGCTGTGGAAAAGGAGCACCTTGTAGGGCACGCATACCCTGCATCATAGCTGTGCCACACCTGAAAGTTGCTATGTTGTTCCCTTTCTAAGTTCACAGAGGGCTGCTCACACCACAGCTTTTCTTTGTTCTAGAGCACCTTTCTGCTCATGGCAAAGCTCTCCTAAAATAAGCCAGTGTTTTCTCTGCTTTCCGCAAAGTTCCCTTCTTTCTGCCCAGCTACCTGTGTGTCTCTGTATCTGCCTCTTTCCAGACATAAAATCAAAGGCCTTAGCAACACTAACCTACTTATTTTACCCTGGCTATTCCCAGAAACTAAGCCACTATCCCTCCCTCATCACACATTCATTGAGTATTCATTCAATAAATATGTGTTGACCATGGTACTTGGCTTGGGAATTGACAGAAAAGGTCCTGTCTGCCCAGAGCTAACATTCCAATGGGAGTTATTTGAAATAGAAAAAAATACAGGAATTAAAGCAAATAAAATACAGCAGGTAATTGAGCTTTATTAGTGTACTACCTTGTACTATAATTTGTTGAGAAACTCTAGAATATTGAATGATAAAAAATAACAGAGCTAGGGTTAGGATTCATGCTAGAGTACTTACCTAGCATGCTCAAAGCCCTGGGTTCCTTCTCTCCTCCCAAGAAGAAGAAGGAAAAAGGGATAGTACAGATGATGAAAGCATTGCATCCCAGGACAGTGTACCAGCAGAGGGTGGGGTCAACTGAAAGGGGCTGGGTCTGTGAAGTGCCTCCTGTCCAGGTTTCCATTTGTGACTTTCTTGATTAAAAGCCCAGCCCACATGTTGAATCTTGTTATCACACTGAAACACAAATCCTAAGGCTCCTGAGTTACTTGAAGTTTTGCATCAAGCCTGGGATTCTGGGTGGTGGATGGATGCTCTTGTCATTCCTTTCTAAAAATCTCAGACATTCCTGGCTAAAGAGAGGGGACCTCTAACGTTTAAGTTCTTAGAGAGCACATGGGATTTATTTATTTATTTTCTTTTTATTATTTATTTATTTATTTATTTATTTGCCTTGGTGTTTGCCTGGAACTGGGAACTGGAACTACAGACAGTTGTGAGCTGCCATGTGGGTGCTGGGAATTGAACTCAGGACCTCTGGAAGAGCAGTCAGTACCCTTAACCGCTGAGCCATCTCTCCAGCCCCCACACATGGGATTTCTACCTCCTTCCTTCTCTGCGGAGGGAAGGCAGAAGCTGAGTAAGGCATTAAGTATACTACCCAGAGTTCCTTTCTTCTGGCGAGGGATGTATGTTCTGGTTAGAATAAGAGTTAGATTCTTTGAGCCTTTACCCCTAAGCTTAACACAGACACATAGCCTGTAGGAATGAGCAGTTTGTAGTAGATGAACATCCCAGCGGTAGGTAGCCAAGACTTCTGGAGGTGGCTGGCCTAAATTGTCTGGCACACAGCCCAGAGCTCTGTATTACAAGCCTCTCATAATAGGCCAGCTCCTGATAGCCACACTCCTCAGTCCACTGCTCAGACCCAGCTTTTGCTGCCTTGAAGCAAATAGCCTTAGCCCTCGCTTCTCTTCCAGACCATTCATAGAAGCCAAAGAAGAGGAAGCATGCATGTTCTGATGTGCTCCTCCACCCTGCCAGTGCTTAGAAAGTTCCCTGTGCTCACTGAGATGCCTACAAACCATTCTTTATAGATGTGAGTGTGAAAACCACTTCACCAAATATGAATCGCCCCAGCATAGCCAGGCCAAGCTTTGGAGAGCTAGCAGGGAAAAGCCTGTGTCAGCATGTCCATAGCTGTGAATTCCCCTCTGGGCTGGCCTACACTGGACTGTTCTCAGCCTCATGCCTTTCGCTTGAGTCTTCTCTGATGGGTTTTACTGGACCGGGTATTTAATCTTTCATGCCAATGCTTCTCAGGGGTGGAAGCTGCCTTTCCATGCAGCTGCCACATTGACAGCACACAGCATTTTCTGGCCCAGGGTTGCCGGAGTCCCTATAGAAAGACCCTGGTCACATCATATGAGTTCTTGGATAAAGCAAGTTAACTTCATGTCTTTATATTGGATACCTCCTGACCCTGGAAATTGCACTTGTAAACTACATTTTCCACTGTGGCCATTCCCTAGTGGATCTGACTGTGGCAGATCTTCATGAAGTACCCGTACAGAAAATACATTTCTGAAAAGACCACTACAGATTCCTCTTTACAGTCAGAAGAAACGTGAAGCACATTGCTTACACTAATGGATGTTACCCAGGCACCTCTGGGCCACGTGGCAGTGTGTGCTGTAAAGGAGTAGATGATGCTGGGATGTTCATGTAGTTTGTATGTGAATCAGACAGAAAGCTAATCAGAGAAGAGAGCTCTGGTCATAGAACACAGTGAGCTGCCAGCAAACAAATACCAACCCTGAACAGAAGTCTCGATAACCTCAGGATTTGGGCATCACCAGCAAATGGCGGTAGGCTAGAATCCATGGTCTGAGGTTTTTCCCTCCACATGATCATCTACCTATCTTCTGAGTTCCCTGACCACAATGGCAGCTACAGCTGAAGCACCTTCTCCCTAATCCATGAGGAACAAACGATAGAGATGGAATAATAGTTCTCTCACTGAGAGCAGAAGCGTAACCATCAAGCTCCCATCCCTGGCATAACTGCTGCAAGGCAATAAAAATGGACTGGCCCCAGCTTGAAAGACTATGTTGAAGCTACAATCAACATAAGTCCATGAAACAGGAACCAAAAGACTATATGTAGCATTGAGTGTAATAGAGGCCGGCAGACATGCTGAGAGTCATGTTTTCTCTGCAAAGCATATCCAAAACTCTCATCTTAGGTTCAGGACTGACATTTCTCAAAAGAACAAGGCCCCTTTCATGCAGTGACTAAGAGATCTCGGGGAGAAGAAGCAATGGTGCTGAAAATGCACTCCATACACCTGGCAGAGCCTGGGAACCGTGCAGCCATGGTGTATCACTTAGCATTTCTGAGCCTCATCTGCAAATTAGAGATAGCATTTCTTATCTGTAAAGATTAAATTGGGTGATGTATGCAAAGTGGGAGGCATATTGTAGGTGCTCTAGCAATGATAAATGATTCCAAGATGATGGCTCTTGAATACCAGTCTGGGAATTTGGATTTTGTCTAAGAGGCAATAGGAGGTTATTGTAGACCCTTGAGAAAGGGAATGTGATTTAGTGATGTGTGGAAATGATACTTCAGACTGATTCATTCAGCTGTGAAGTACAAGGGGAAACAAAATGACCCTAGAGTACATCTGGCAATGGGCCCATCCTAAGTGTATGAAATTCTACAATTCGCCCATTAATGGTCCCGCTCTGAAGTTCCAGTTTGACTCTCCCGACATGCAGCTGTGTTTAAGCTACAAACAGACTTCTCTGTTGTCTCACACAAGAAGTGTAGAAGTCTGGGGTGAGTGGGGAACCCAGTGTGAAACAGAGACGAGTAGCCTGAGTTCTGTGCTCCGTCTAGTGGTTGAGCCCTCTGCTATGCAGATTTGTCCTTTGGGACGCTGACACATGACACAAAGTGTTTAGGGGGAACTCAGAACTCACAGGTGTTTGTCATCAAATTAGCTTCCCGGGGACTGTAGCTGCAGCTCAGTCGGGAAACTGATTGCCTAGCATACATGAGGCCCTGAGTTCAATCCTCAAGCTACATAAACCCAATGTGATCATTCAGGCTTGTAATCCCAGCCCTTGGAAGGTGGAAGAAAGGGAGTCAGAAGTTCAAAGCTGCTTACTAAGTTCAAGGCTATCCAGATTCTGTCTCAAGAAAGAAACTAAAAATAGCTTTCAGATGCTCTTCAGCCATGTAGGAGTCCCCTTGGAAAGAAGCTGCTCTGTGTCTTCCCACTTGCCACCACAGGGTCTAAGCCGGGCATCCTCTACGAGCTTCTCCCCTTTCTCTGGAGAAACCACAAAAAAAGCACAGAGTCACATGTGACACCCAATGGAAACAAGAAGACAGAAGCTTCAGTACCCCAATCTATTTGCTCTAAAGTCTGCAACCACTGAGTACTGCCGTGAGGCCACGGGTGGAAAACTCCACACCAGGACACTTTGCTCCATGAACAAAGCTACTTTAAAAACTACAAAATTACCGTCAAGGGGCTTGGAGACAGCTCTGTTAATAAAGTGCTTACTGCACAAAGGTGAGGAGCTGAGAACCCCATAAAGCCAGGCATGGTAGCTCATGTCTGGAATCCTAGGCCTTCTGCAGAGATGGGAGGCATCCTGTCACAGGAACATCCATGGGAGGAAGCTGGTGAGCCAGCTAGCCATGGGCAGCAGCAAGAAACAGAGAAGCTGCCTCCAACCAGGTAGAAGTTTAATGACTTTTGCATTTAGACTTGGGTTCTATTCCTAAATGATCTCATGATTATATACAAATAGTCCAAAATCCAAAAATAACATAAGACCTCAGAAATTCTTGGCCCCAAACATTTAGAATAAGGGAGAGTCAGCTGATCTCATCTGTTAAGCGTAGCCAGCAAGATGTCCCTGATTCCCACCACAGCTGTGGTAGGTCATGCTAGCTCCACCCCTTGATGTTATCAAGGGCTTCCCATCTCCCTGGGCTGTGAATGCCCTCAACTCCAGTAGGCCTGTCGAGCAACCTAGTGTCTCAGACACAGCCCTCTCCTGGCCTACTTAAATACCACACTCAGAGCCTCAATATGCATCTCATTGCTGAAAAGTAAATCTTGATATGACAAAGAGGATCTTAGAATTTCTTATATTATAATCTTTGTACCTCTCATGCAAAAGAACCTGACTGATTCTGCTTCTAGGTTCATGACTGCTAAGTTTAAAACACAAAGCTAAGAGTAAGTGGAGAACAGGGGTGTTGTCTGCCTAGCATGTACAAGGCCCAGTGTACCATCACAATGATAGACGATTGGTTGATTGATGACAGATAAGTGATAGGCAGGTAGATTGATAGATAGATATAAAGACAGAAAATTGGTAGGTAGATATATAGATGATAAACAGGTAGATGGATGATAAGTAGATAATGGATGGATAGATAGTTGGCAAGTAACAGATAAGTGGTAGACAAGTAGATAAATGATGGATAGAAGATAGGTAGGTAGATATAGATAGATAGATAGATAGATAGATAGATAGATAGATATACATATGTGTGTGTGTGTGTGTGTAGAGCATGAGAGAGGAGAGAGATAATTGATGAGTAGGGTGGATAGATGATAGACCTCACTCAGATAGATGCTCTTGTTCTATGCCATCAATTCTCAACCTGTGGATCTCAGCCTCTTGGAGGGTCAACCAACCCTTCCACAGAGATCACCTAAGACCTATCAGAAAACACAAATATTCACATTATGATTCTTAACAATACCATATTTACAGTTATGAAGTGGCAACAAAAATAATTTTATGGTTGGAGTCCACCACATGAGGAACTGTATTAAAGGGTCGCTGTGCTGGGAGGTTGAGAGAGAGCCACTGGTCCTAGGCTAGTGTCTGGCCCTGAAGCACTGGCTGCCATGGATTCAGAGAGAGAGAGAGAGAGAGAGAGAGAGAGAGAGAGAGAGAACCACACAGAAAAAAATAAATAAATAAAGACTCTGATTCTATAAATGTTTGCCCCATGTCATTCACAGTCACAAATCAAAAATATTCCAGCTGAAGTTCCATGGCCCTCAAAAAACATCTTTTCTATTTATTTTATTAAATCCTAGCTGCATATAAGTGAGCTTTTATGAGAAATCAGCATTCTCTTTAAAAATCTTAATTTTTTTTTTTACCTGTTTAGAACATAAACCCTTACAGACTCAACTCAAAACTATACACCTCTTTGGGAGGAGGGAAATCAATTCTATTCTGTTTCAGAGTGCTCCCTGCATGCTCCACATGAACTGATCTGTAGGTAGAGTTTAAACCTGTGACTCCATGAGTTAGCAAAATTACCTCCAGAATGGTCTCAGAAGTCATCTTTGTCCAAACATTTCTAGCACACCATGGCAGAAGAAATGGCAGAAGCCAGCTGAGGGAGGACTCAGTCAGGCTGCCAAGACACAACAGGTCCATTTGAAGCTACCCTCCCAAGGATGCTGCTTTTGTCATTATACACCAGTAGTCTACATGCTTTCTCCATATAAATTATATGCTGGGGGTGGGGTCGTGATTCTGGGTTCACAGATTTTCCCAAAGGTAACAAGTCAAAAAAAAAAAAAAAAATTAATGCTCAGGGCCTCCCAGTTATTATTCCCCAGTTAAATTCACAGAATCTCAAATTTAAACTCAAGTTTAAGTCTATATGTACAAATATATATGGAATGGTATGATAGCTCTATATACACAGAACTAACTGCTTAATACCCAGAAGTTTAGGAGTAAGCCGGGGAGGTGGAGTACTGTCCTGTTGTTTTATTAAGTGGACTTGAAACTGCTTCATGGTTGCAAACATGCCTGGAGCCAGCTGGGCATCTTCTGTACCAGCAGCGGTCCGCCCTACATACCTGGGCTTCCATTTCCAATTTGTTGCCAGACCATTCAGTTTTAGCAAATGTCAAGATCAAAACAGCCAGGGCCCCTTTTAAGTGAGCCTGTTATAAAAAGCTGTTTTGTTTGTCCCGGGTTTTCTGTTTTCAGGCGGAACCTGCGTCCTCTAACAAGTGGCAGCTGGATAAATGGCTAAACAAAGTTAATCCTCACAAGCCGCCCATTCTGATCCAAAATGAAAGTCATGGCCCTGAAAGGAATCAATACTACCCGCCTGTGAAAGATGAAGAGCAGGAATGCGGGAAACTTCCTGAGATCTGCCAAGCCAGCCTGAGAGACAAGGACCTCAAGACTGCCTGCAAAGAAGAGCAGCGCCCTAGGACCGCGAACAAGGCCCCTGGCAGCAAAAGTGTAAAGCAGAAGTCCCCGCCCGCCCCTGCCGCAGCAGTGGCTGTGACCGCAGCTGCCCCGCCACCCGCAGTGCCTAGCGCACCCACGGAGAGCGCTCCCGCGCCCACCCGGAGGTCCGCAGGCAAGAAGCCCACCCGGCGCACCGAGAGAACCTCAGCTGGGGACAGTGCTAACTGCCACCGGCCAGAGGAGCCTGTGGCCCCAGACACGCTGGGGACAAGTGTGGTGGGACCCCCAGAGCCTCCCAAAACCAGGCCCTGCAGTAACAGCAGGTCTAGCCACCGCAAAGAGCTGCGATCCTCTGTGACCTGCGAGAAAAGGCGCACGCGGGGCCTGAGCAGAATCGTCCCTAAGTCCAAGGAGTTTATCGAGACTGAATCTTCCTCTTCCTCTTCCTCTTCGGACTCTGACCTGGAGTCAGAGCAAGAGGAGTATGTCCTGTCCAAGGCTCAGACCACCGCTGGGAATGAGCAGCGGCTGAAGGAGGCCTCCAGCAGCAACAGTAGCACCTCCCGAGCCTCCGTGGGCTCCATCAACGCCAGGACCAGCAGTGACATTGCCAAGGAGCTAGAGGAGCAGTTTTACACACTGGTCCCTTTTGGCCGGAATGAACTGCTTTCTCCGCTGAAGGACAGCGATGAGGTCAGGTCTCTCTGGGTCAAAATTGACCTGACCCTCCTGTCCCGGATCCCAGAACACCTGTCCCAGGAACCTGGGGTCTTGAGTGCTCCTGCAGTCAAGGACACGGATAGTGCCCCAGCCAACCATGCATTAGACACCCCTGCTGAAAAGACTTTGCCAAAATCCAAGAGGAAACGCAAGGTAGGTGGGAAGCCTTGGGAGAAGCAAGCTATCTCTCTTTGCACTTGAGGAAGAGGGGTAGACCACAGATAAGCTGCTGGTCAGGGCTACAGGCGGCTGCCCTTGTATAGCCTCCAACTGCATAAGTAATTGATATACATATGTAAAAATGTATAGAAGAACTGCCACTATATCCATATAGTTGTGGATACTTAAGCACTGCCCCTGGCCTGAAGACATGGCTATATAGGCAGCATTGTGTGTGGAGATACAGGCTGAATGTCAGGTACAGAGGAGACTGAACATACGGTGAGCCCTATTCTTTGCTGAGATGGATAGGATAGTGTTGATAGTGGGTCTGCTCATCCACTAAAAGTCCTCATAGAATCTAAGGCTATGACTGAAGTGGAAGATGAAATCCAGTGGCATCCGACCTGGCTGTTGTTGCCTCAGGAGTGATAAGGAAGAGCTTTGTGGTAGAGGAGGGCTGGGACTCAAACTCTGAGGAGGAAGGATGTTTACACACAGCAGTCTTTGGGTGGAGTGGCACTTGAAGACAGGTGAGACAGGGATTGACAGAGACAGCGCTACAGAATGGGAGAGCCAGACCAGCCTTTAGCAGTGACTCAAGCACACAGCCACTTTTAAAGGTCTCCAAATTGGCAAATACTTCCTCAAGCCAAATTTGAGCACTTTATTAATCCCTTTTATGACTGCATCTTCAAAACTAATTTGGAGGGTTGGTGAGATAGCTCTGTTGGTAAAGTATTTGCAGAACAAAAAGGAAGACCTGGGTTTGAGCCCCAGAACTCCTGTAAAAAGCTGGGCAGGGAGGCCCATGTTTATAATCCCAGCGCTGGAGAGGTGGAGACAGGCAGGCCCCTGGGGCATTGTCCAGTGTCCTAGTTCCTAGTAAAAGATATCTTTCCTAAAACAAGATGGACAGGTCTTGAAGTCAAACTCTGGTCTCTAGGTATGTGCGTGCGCACACACACACACACACACACACACACACACACACACACACACACATACACAAACAGCTAATTTAGACCATAAAGCCAAAGCAGTTCGCAAAAAGCCAAAGGTTGTGGTACCCATGGATAGTTTGAAATGGCATCATTGCTAACAGCAGTTATGACATAAAAATGTCCCTGAGAAGGATGCTGCTGGATGCTTCATACATGTTGAGCATTTAGCTTTATTGTAAGGGTGAGGGAAGTAAAGCTGAGGGAGCCTAGAACTACTTGTCCAAAATGTCAGTCAAAATGGACCCAGGCAGTTGTTGGACCCCCAGATTCTCACACCCAGTGATTGCTCAGCCTGACTTTTTTGTAGCCAGACATCTTCCAAAGGGCAATCTGTCCTGTCCACAACAACAACAAAGCGACTGCACGCATGGTTTTACCAGCTGTTTCAGTTCCTTGATTAATCATTGTGGATGGGGGCAAAATGACTCAGCAGGTGGGCTGTGCAGTGCAGAGGGCCTGACTTCAGTCTCAGACTCACCATGGAAGGAAAAAGAAAGTCCCAGAAGTTCTCCTCTGACCCATACATGAGCACCAAGGCATGTGCACGCACATACACAAACACAC
The DNA here is from genome assembly GCA_004025045.1 of Sigmodon hispidus. Lineage (NCBI taxonomy): Eukaryota > Metazoa > Chordata > Mammalia > Rodentia > Cricetidae > Sigmodon > Sigmodon hispidus. Next base: position 1,693 of record PVIH01004896.1, on the reverse strand, counting down.
ACACTAAATGAGGTGACTTGGAAATAATGTTTATTAGACCAGTTTTCCTGGCCAAGATAAAGATAGTCCTCATTCTGGAAGGGTATATGTCAAAGGCATAGTTTCTTCCTGGTGACAGTCATCTTTATTACCAGCAAGGAAATTTATTATACAGGCACAGAATGTGTTTCTTCACAATAGTGACACCAAACAACTTATTTCTACAAAGTAGAATTTGAACCTTGGAAAAGAAGAACGAGCAAAATGCAGCCACTCCCTTGTTCTTGATACATAAAGGTCTTTTTCAGTGTTTTCTAAGTCGTGTGTGTGTGTGTGTGTGTGTGTGTGTGTGTGTGTGTGTGTGTGCCATAGTGTACATGTAGAGGACACACTTGTGACAGTTCTCTTCCTCTTCCATGTGGGTCCTAGGAATTGGACTCAAGTTGTCCAACTTGGCAGCAAGTGCTTTGACCTTGCAGGACCAATGGTACCAATTGCCTGTGTGCCAAGAACAGGAGAACTAGCATCCCATTCAGTAGAGAACATTGCAATCCCCTGTGCCACCCATTCTCCATAGAAGGGTTGAAAAGGGCAAATAACTCACTGGTCTCTCCACACAGGCCAACCCAGCTGGGTCTCACCCTGCTGAAGCCCCATAACTGAAATCCAAGAACTTACAGTTTGATTTGGATCCCTCATGGGGCCACTTTCACAACAATGAGTTTCTAGGATCCCCCCCCCCCTCAGCAGAGGCTGTGTGACACAATCCTAGCTAAAAAGAGTCTAGTTCTCTCTGTCTTTGATGCTGGCTTTTTTTTCTCCTGAAGACACCCCATACAGCCCTGAGGATACCACACTGGAGACGGTTCTTGCCTCCCCACGAGTAGTGCTTTGGGGAGTGTATTTCCACTGTACCCTGACATGATAGAGTCGAACATATTTATGCAGCAAGAACCCAACCCAGGTCCTGTCTTATCCAAAGGAACCTGGAGTCGATTGGGGCTGAAGTGGCAAGCCGGAAGTAAAGCAAAGCAGCCAACGGCCTCGGCTTGCCATTTGCTAAAGGCATTTCTTTCAAAGAGGCAAAGCTGGGTTTCTCACTATTGTTACTCCAATGAGCTTGGACAAAGCACATTTTCTATGCTTTATTCTGATACCAAGAATCCGGGGGGGGGGGGGAGATAGTGATGCTACAGTGTAATTTAGACCAGATCTGCTCCACAGAGTTTAGCACTTAGCAGCTTACAACATCCAAGTTTTGATCAGGACATGATGTCTTTCCCTTTACTAAGCCAGCCATACAAAGCTCAGCACATGCCTTTCTTGTTCACTGAGTTTGTGGAACCTGTGCCAGGGGCTTTGCTATGGCCTCATCGAGCCCCAGAGAGGGTAGGTGGGGACACCTCCCTAGAGGCCTTGCTGTGTGACAGGCAGTGACCTGCAGCTCAGTGGCACCCCTCAGAGTCCAAAGTTGATTGGCTTCTGCTTATTACCACCCAGTGTGACAATGAAGATGAGTGCAGGGAGATAAAGAAGGCCCAAGGAGAGAAGGAGAGTGCTTCACGCCTGGCCACCTCCACTAGTAACACCTTGTCCGGAAGCCACTGCACCATGAACGTCAACAGGTAAGCCTGCGCACGCGCACACACACACACACACATACACACACACACATACACACACATATACACACACACACACACACACACACACA